>JNEM01009701.1:0-31012 GCA_000697335.1 Conidiobolus incongruus B7586
AAATTAATTTAAATTAAATATTAACTAATAATATAATATCTTTATATATTTAAGCCTAATTAGTATAAAAACTTTATATAGCAAATAATTTATTATAATATATATTACTATTTTAAAGAAAATCATAAATAACTAACTTATCATTAATTAAAATATATATTTCATAATAATCCATTTATAATTGAAAATATAATTATTATAATAATATTTATAATAAATTGAAATATCTTATAAATATAGTTGTTAAAAGACTAGTTCTCTAAATTCTTATATACATTTTCATATAATCCAATTAACTATAAATTATTTGATTAATTTATACTTATATAGTTAAATTAACTGTATAAATAGTATTAAATTATTTAATATACTAGGTTCCTCTTTTTTCTTCTCAATTCTTACTATTTTCTACTTTTACACTATTTTTAAAATTGAGACTATATTTTATTGATATTGTAGGATATTAACACTACCTAATATAAATCTTAATATATTAGTGACTCATCCTAATTTAAAGCTTAATTAAACTTTGTTTACACTTGCATACTACAGCTACATTATATTACCATGTTCTACACCACACTACTTTTATATTAAGTCTTCCTCTATACTATATTAGTTTAACTACCACTATACTTATATAGTAGCAGTGAAAAAACTATTAAAAACCTATTAGAAATTAATAATTATTTGTATTAAACCTAATTATTACTATTTTAAATCTTATAATTTATTTCATTTAAATTTAACACTATATATTATAATACCACTAAAAAAAGAGATACCCTCATATTATTTTAATAATGATAGTAGTTTAATTATTAAATGAATCTAAAACTTTAATTTTTAAAAGCTTACTACCCTCTAAGAAGCTTATATTAAACAACTTTTGATTGAAAAAAATATGTCTCAAAGAGCTTAAATCTAACAAACCAGCTACTTTATTATAGTTAATATATTAAACCACCTCTTTAATATCTTTAAAGACAAATTAACTATTTATAATAGTTTAAAAAACCTTTACAAGCTTGAAAACTACTTTAAAAACATAAAGAACTACCTTAATTTGATTCCTAATGAAGATCTAAAGAATATCCTTAAATTAGCCACTTTTTTTTAGAAAAATCTGTTTATATTTGGTAGTTAACTCATTACAAGCTTAATCCTAAAGAATCTTTAGGAGGATAACTTACTACAAAGATATAAACTTTTAAACAATTGGAAAAAACCTTTAAAGAGAGGTATTACCTAAAAAATCAAGTTTGATTAACAAGAGAAAAGCTTTCTTAGCTTAAATAAAAAACTTTTACAAAACAATTAATTGAGAAATTTAATGAGATATGTTTAAATATATTAAATATCACTGAAGAAAAATAAATCCACAAACTATTATAATATCTTAACCCTTAAGTAAAGTTTTAATTAGTTAGTAAAAAACACTTTGATAATATGTTTTTTTCTAACATTTGTGATATAGTAATTATAATTGATGATATCCTTTACTCTATAATTAAATCTTCCCACCCTAAAAATTAATCTTTTAAACTTTACTCTAACCCACTTAAGTTTTAAATGATAGATGTTTCTGCTTTAAAGCTTTATGAGAAAACCTTTAGTGAAGAAGTTAAAGCTTACTTGAGAATAAACAAAGGTTATTATTACTGCTAAAGGACTTAAATTAACTATAAAGCTAATAAATACCCTTTAAAAAAGCAACATCTGTTTAATTCTTAATAATCTTAACTTACCAACCATAAATTAAACTTGAATAATATTAATATAACTTTAGAATCACCCCTTTTATAATTAGTTAGCAGATTCTAATTTAATCTACAAAAGTTCTAATAAACCAATGATTCTACAAATTAAACTATGTATACTAGAGAAATCTAACTGATTAAACCACTAGAAACTAGAAATATTCTAGTAACTAATCTACCTTATAATTTTTTATCTTTAACTATCACTTTATTGTTTGTATTAACTAGTTTTTTTATAGATATACTTGTTAGTGTTTTAATTAACTTTGGTTATTCTAGTTATATTATCTCTTCTTTTATTATTATAAAACTATCTTTACCTACCTAAAAAAATAACTTGATAATTAAATATACTAACAACTTAATAGAATAAACATCTGGTACTATATTTAGATACTTATTATTACCTCTTAACTACTCTTAACATATTAAATTCCTAGTTAGCAACATTAGTTATAATTTTATACTAGGTTAAAATTAGTTTGAATATCACAATTTTATATCTATGAATATTACCCTAGAAAGTTACAAATCTATTTTTTTTCACATTCTAAAAGAAATTAGTAGAATTAATCTTAAAAAATTTATATTACTCTACTATAAAATTATTAAATACTTTACCTAACACTAACTCTACAATTATAACAAATAATTCTATTATTATAAGTAAAAATCAATGTAAAAAGCTAATTAAAAACTTAAATAATCTATAAAGATATATATTTGTTTATTATTCATCTATTAACACTTTATCTGTTGATTTTAATGAAGTTATATCTAATAACCACTTCTTATACAATACAATAAGTTAATTTGCTAATGTTTTTAAACCTGTGAATAAATTACCACCTAAATATAATATTAAACATAAAATTAAATTAATCTTTAGTACACAAATATACTTAAAGCTTACTTACCATTTATCTCTTGAATAATACCAAACCTTAAAAGAAGAAATCCAAAAACTACTTGAAAATAGGTATATTAGATTTTCTTCCTCACTATAAAAATTTCTAATCTTCTTTATAAAAAAGGTTGATGGTGGTTAAAAATTATACATTGATAACTGTGTTTTAAACTCTAAAACTATTAAGGATAAAATTCTATTACTAAACTTATATAATATTAAAGATAAACTACTTAAATCAACTATATTTACTAAATTAAATGTTAAGAATAGGTATTATAACATTAGAGTTGAAGAAAATTCTATCCCTTTAACTATTTTCAACACTTTTTTAAGCTATTATAAATTTACTATTATAAATTTTAGATTGTGTAATGTTTTTGTAACTTTTATTTAATTCATCAATTCCTTTTTTAACCTTGTTTTTAATAACTTTGTTATTACCTACCTTGATAATATTTTAATTTATTTAAAAACTAAAGAAGAATATATTTAACATATTAGTTAGGTTTTATAAATTATTCAAGAATATAAATTACCTTTAAAACTATTAAAATACATCTTTAGTACCTCTTCTGTCTTTTTCTATAGTTATATTGTTTCCTCTTAAGGAATTAATATTGATCTAACTAAACTCAATGGTGTTAAAGCTTTTATTATACTTATAAACAAAGATTAACTTATGTTTGTACTTAGATTATTGAATTACTTTAAAGATTTCATTGACTTTTTTATTGAATTTATTGTTTTTCTTACTAATCTCTTGAAGAAAAACTCTCTTTTTGAATAAACCCCACTATATATTTTCTACATAAATGCTTTAATTTTCTATATTACCAATGCTTTTACTTTATTTATCTTTAATTTAAAACTACCTACTATTATTTTTACTAACTTTAATTCTTTTGTAATTAATAGATAGTTAACCTAGTTTGAATTTAATTTATATTTTACCCTATAAATATAAGATAAAATAATAAATAAAGGAGAATAAGTTGAGTTTAACCTTACAAATGTTACTTTAAAATTAATAACATTCTAGTTAAAAAAAATAAAACCAGCTGAATTAAAATACCTAGTCTATAAATAAAAACTTTTTGCTTTAGTAGAAATAATTAAAAATCACTCACATTTCCTATCCTACAATTTTTTTTAATACTTGTAGATTATAAATCACTTATCTACTTAAATACTTAGAAGCATTTATTAAAAAGATAAGTTAAATAGATTAAAACTATCTAAGCTTACCTTTTCTTTATTTAATATTTTTTAGGTTAATAAAACTATGTTGTAGATACTTTATTGAGAAATTTTACATACTTACCCTTTTATTCTAATTATAAAAATCTAGCAAACATTAACTTAATAATTATTAATGAAGGAAATAAAGAATTTATTAAACTACTTTAAGAAACACTGTTAAATAATAATTTCCTTATTTTAGTTAAAGAAGAACTTTTTAAACTATTAGAAAACTAATTAAAATATGTCAAAAGATTTAAAATTATCAATAACTTACTATATTATGATAATTGTTTATATATTCCTAATATCCCTAAGATTTAACAAATAATATTTAATGAATGCTATAACTTACTTGTTAGAGAATATCAAAACTAGTTAAAAACTGCTGAGAGAATTAAAATAAAGTATTATTAACCTTCCCTAGTTAAATTAGTTTAGAAATACACTAATACTTGTGATATATGCTAAAGAACTAAATATAATACTCAACTAAAATATAGTAAACTTATTCCTTTATAAGTCCCTAATAAAACTTAACAACAAATCTAACTTGATTTCATAGAAATTTTTTAATCAACAAATAGTTATGATAATTTACTAATTACAATTAATTCATTTTCTAAATATGTTTATTTTATTTTTTATTTTAAAATTTCTACAGCTAAAGATGTTACACAATTGTTATTCTCTAATATTTTTACCTACTATAGAATTCCACAAATTATTATATTTGATAGAGATATATAATTTAACTCTTAATTCTAGAAGTCACTATCTTTTTCTTTTAAGATTAACCTAGCTATGTTTACTATTAATTATTACTAAACCAATAAACTTACTGAAAAAATTATTAAAACCTTAAAGTAAATGATTAGAGCTTATATTAACATTAATTAGTTAAATTAAGATACCTATATCTACCAACTCTAATATTCATTCAACACTTTTATTAATAAATCAACAGGTTTTAACCTTTATTTCATCAATTATAACAAACATCCTAATTTAATAATTACTCTAAAACTTCAAATCAATTTACTTTTAAACATTGTTGAATTTTAATCTAATATCAAATATATCAATTCACTTGTTAAATTTAACTTATAAGAAAATTAAAAGATTATAGAATAACAATACTTAAAGTTATCTAGAAACCCTTTTAAATATGAAACTAATATGTTTGTATACTTAAAACAATCTACCCTTAAACCTACCCTATTTAAATTTAGCTTAAATCCCAAATACTTACCATTATATTATAGTCCCTATAAAATTTAATCTATTGATTTAAATTTTGAAAATATTACCTTAGAATTACCTCTAACTTTAAAAATCAACCCTACCTTTCACATATCTAAAATTAAACCATACTTTGAAAATTTTAACACTTTTCTTAATTAATTAAAAACCCCAAAACTAGATTTAATTATTAATTAAGATAGAGAAGAAGAATACTATGTTGATTATATAATTAAGTTTAAATCTATTAGGAATAAACTTTATTTTTATATAAAATAGATGGGTTATCTTATTAAAGAAGCTATATAAGAACCTCTAGAAAATATTAAAAATACCTCAGCTTATTATACCTATTTGTAAAAATTAAAGAGTGTGTTTCTTTTAAAAAACCTACTAGGGGAGTGTTAAGAAACTAGTTCTTTAAATTCTTATATATACTTTCATATAATCTAATTAACTATAAATTATATGATTAATTTATACTTATATAATTAAATTAATTGTATAAATAGTATTAAATTATCTAATAAATTAAGTTTTTCTTTTTTCCTCTTAATTCTTACTATTTTCTACTTTTACACTATTTCTAAAATTGAAACTATATTCTATTGATATTATAGGATATTAACACTACCTAATATAAATCTTAATATATTAGTGACTCATCCTAGTTTGAAGCTTAATTAAACTTTGTTTACACTTACATGCTACAGCTACATTATATTACTATCTTTTACACCACACTACTTTTATATTAAGTTTTCCTCTACACTATATTATTTTAACTACTACTACACTTATAATAGTAGTAAATATTAATATAGTATAGAGGAAAACTTAATATAAGAATAGTGTAACACAGAATATAGTATTATAACATAGCTATAATATACAAATGTAAACAAAGTTTAATTAAGCTTTAAACTAGGATAAGTCACTAATATATTAATATTTATATTTGGTAGTATTAATATATTATAATATTAATAAGATATAGTTTTAACTTTAGAAATAATAAAAAGATAAAGAATAATAAGAATTAAGAGGAAAAAAAAACCTAGTTTATTAAATAATTAAATGTTATATATAATTAATTTAGTTATAAAAGTATAAATTAATTATATAATTTATAGTTAATTAGATTATATAAAAATATATATAAGGATTTAAAAAACTAGTCTCTTAACAATCCCCTAATAAGTTTTTTAAAAGAGACATACTCTTTAGATTTTTATAAATAGGTATAATAAGTTAAAATATTCTTAATATTTTCTAGGGGTTCTTATATAACTTTTTTAATAGGATAGCTTATCTATTTTATATACAAATAAAACTTATTCCTAATAAATTTAGATTTAATTATGTAATTAATATAATATTCTTTTTTATCTTAATTAATAGTTAAATCTAGTTTTAAGGTTTTTAATTGATTAAGAAAAATATTAAAATCTTCAAAATAAGGTTTGATTTTAGATATATAAAAGGTAAAGTTGATCCTTAAAGTTAAAAGTAATTCCAAGGTAATATTTTCAAAATTTAAATGAATAGATTAAATTTTATAAGGATTATAATATAATAGCAAGTATTTTAGATTTAAGCTAGATTAAAACAAGATAGGTTTAAAAACAAATTGTTCTAAATATACAAACATATTAGATTGATATTTGAAAAAATTCTTAGATAACTTTAAATATTATTGTTCTATAATCATTTAATTTTCTTCTAAGTTAAATTTAATAAAGGAATTAATATATTTAATATTATATCAAAATTCAACAAAATCTAAAAATATGTTGATTTAAAGTTTTAAAGCAATTATTAAGTTAGGATGTTTATTATAATTAATGAAATAAAGGTTAAAATCTGTTGATTTGTTGATAAAGGTATTAAATGGATATTAAAGTTAGTAAATATAAATATCTTAATTTAATTGATTAATGTTAATATAAGCTTTAATCATTTGCTTTAAGGTTTTAATAGTTTCTTCAATAACTTTATTAGTTTAGTAATAATTAGTAATAGATATAGCTAGATTAATTTTAAGGGAAAAAGATAGTAACTTCTTAAATTAAAAGTTAAATCATATATTTTTATCAGATATAATAGTTTATGGAATTTTTTAATGGGTAAAGATATTAAAGAATAATAATTTTGTAATATCTTTAACTATAGAAGTTTTGAAACAAGGAATAAAATAAACATATTTAAAGAATAAATAAATTAGAATTAATAAGTTATTATAACTAGTTGTTGATTTAAAGATTTCTATAAAATCAAGTTAAATTTGTTGTTAAATTTTATTAAAGACTTATAAGAGAATAAGTTTACTATATTTTAGTTAGGTATTATATTTAGTTTTTTAACATATATTACAAGTATTAGTGTATTTCTAAATTAATTTAACTAAAGAAAGTTAGTAATATTTTATTTTAATTCTCTTAGCAATTTTTAACTAGTTTTGATATCCTCTAATAAATAAGTTATAATACTTATTAAATATTGCTTATTAAATCTTAAGAATATTAAAAATATATAAACAATTATTATAATATAATAGGTTATCATTGATTTTAAGTCTTTTAACATATTTTAATAAGTTCTCTAATAGTTTAAAGAGTTCTTCTTTAATTGAAATAAAGAAATTATTATTTAGTAATGTTTTTTAAAATAATTTAATAAATTCTTTATTTCTTTTATTAATAATTATTGTGTTAATATCTGCTAGGTTTTTATAATTAAAATAAAAGGATAAGTATGTAAGATTTCTTAACAAAATATCTATAATATAATTTTATTAACTTAAGAGATATTAGATAAAAAAGGTAAGCTTAAATAATTTTAATCTATTTAGTTTATCTTCTTAACAAATACTTTTGAGTATTTAAGTAAATAAGTAATTTATAATTTATAAGTATTAGAAAAAGGTTGTAAAATAAGAAAAATAAATAATTTTTGATTATTTCTACTAAAGTAAAGAGTTTTTATTTATAAACTAGGTATTTTAGTTTAGCTAGCTTTATCTTTCTTAACTAGAATGTTATAAGCTTTAAGGTAATATTTATAAAGTTAAACTCAACTTATTCTCCTTTATTTATTATTTTATCCTATAGTTAAAATATAAAATATAAATTAAATTCAAATTAAGTTAATTATCTACTAATTACAAAAAAATTAAAGTTAGTAAAAATAATAATAGGTAATTTAAGATTAAAAATAGATAAAATAAAAATATTGGTAATATAGAAAATTAAAGCATTTATGCAAAAAGTATATAGTAGGGTTTATTTAAAAAGAGAGTTTTTTTAAAAGATTAGTTAGAAGAGTTATAAGTTGAATAAAAAAATCAATGAAATCTTTAAAGTAATTTAATAATTTAAATATAAACATAAGTTAATCTCTATTTATAAATATAGTAAAAGCTTTTATATTATTAAGTTTAGTTAAATCAATGCTAATTTTTTAAGAAGAAACAATATAACTATAGAAAAAGATAGAAAAAGCATTAAAAATACATTTTAATAGCTTTAAAGGTAATTTATATTCTTAAATAATTTATAAAACCTGATTTACATATTAGAAATATTCTTCACTAATTTTTAAATAGATTAAGATATTATTAAAATAAATAATAATAAAGTTATTCAAAACAAGGTTAAAAAAGGAATTGATAAATTAAGTAAAAATTACAAAGGTATTATATAATCTAAAGTTTATAACAATAAATTTATAATAACTTAATAAAGTATTAAAAATAGTTAAGGGAATAGAATTTTTTTAACTTTAATGTTAAAATAACTATTTCTAATATTTAATTTAGTAAATATAATAGATTTAAGTAGTTTATCCCTAATATTATATAGGTTTAATAATAGAGTTTTATCCTTAATATTTTTAGAGTTTAAAACACAGTTATTAATATATAATTTCTAATTACTATCAACCATTTATATAAAAAAGATAAGAGATTTTTATAGTGAGGAAGAAAGTTTAATATATTTATTTTCAAATAATTTTTAGATTTTTTCTTTTAAAGTTTAATATTATTCAAGAGATAAATGATAAGTAAGTTTTAAGTATAGTTATATACTTAAGAGAAGTTTAATTTTATATTTAATATTATATTTAAAAGGTAATTTATTTATAAGTTTAAAAAACATTAGCAAATTAACTTATAATATTATATAAGAAATAATTATTAGTTTTAACTTTATTAAAATTAATAGATAAAGTATTAATAGATAAATAATAAACAGATATATATCTTTATAAATTATTAAAGTTTTTAATTAGTTTTTTATATTGGTTTTTGTTTATAATAATAGAATTATTTAATATAATTGTAAAGTTGGTATTAGGTAAAATATTTAGTAGTTTTATAATAGGGTAATTTAAATTTTTTGAGATTAATTCTATTAATTTTTTTAGAATATAAATAAAATAGATTTGTGACTTTTTAGAGTAATACTTATAGATAAAAAACTATAATATTTAAACTAATTTTAACCTAGTATAAAATTATAACTAATGTTACTAATTAGGAATTTAATATATTGAGAATAGTTAAGTGATAGTAATAAGTATCTAAATATAGTATTAAATGCTTGTTCAATTAAATTATTAGTATATTTAATTATTAAGTTGTCTTTTAAAGTAGGTAAAGATAAATTTGTAATAATAAAAGAAGAGATAATATAACTAAAATAATTAGAGTTAATTAAAGCATTAACAAGTATATCTATAAAATATCTAGTTAAAACAAATAATAAAGTGATAGTTAAAGGTAAAAAATTATAAGATAAATTAGTTACTAGAATATTTTTAATTTCTAGTAATTTAATTAGTTAAATCTCACTAGTATATATAGTTTAATTTGTGGAATTATTAGTCTATTAGAATTTTTGTAGATTAGATTAGAATTTGGTAAATAATTATAAAAAAAGTGATTTTAAAGTAATATTAATATTATTCAAGTTTAATTTATGATTGGTAGATTAAAGTTGTTAAAAATTAAACAAATGTTGCTTTTTGAAAAAACACTTATTAGCTTTATAATTAACTTATATCTTTTAGCAATAGTAGTAACTTTTATTTATTTTCAAGTAAGTTTTAACTTCTTTATTAAAAGTTTTCTCATAGAGCTTTAAAATAAAAATATCTATTATTTAAAATTTAGGTGGGTTAAAGTAAGTTATAAAAAATTAATTTTTAGGGTAGGAAAATTTAGTTATAAAGTAAAAAATATTATCAATCATAATTACTATATTATAAATGTTAAAAAAAACATATTATGAAAATATTCCCTATTAACTAATTAGAGTTGTATTTGAGGGTTAAAGTATTATAATAACTTATAGATTTATTTTTCTTCAGTGATATTTAATATGTTTAAATATATCTCATTAAATTTCTTAATCAATTACCTTGTAGAAGTTTTTTATTTAAGTTAGGAAAGCTTTTCTCTTATTAATTAAACTTAATTTTTTAGATAATACCTTTCTTTAAAAGCTTTTTACAACTATTTAAAGGTTTATATTTTTATAGTAAGTTATCCCCTTGAAAACTTTTTAGGATTAAGTTTATAATAAGTTAACTACTAATTATAAGTAGATTTTTCCAAAAAAGAAATAGTTATTTTAAAGATATTTTTTAAATCTTTATTAAGAATTAAATCAAAATAATTTTTTATATTTTTAAAATAGCTTTCAAGTTTATAAAGGTTTTTAAAACTATTATAAGTAGTTAGTTTGTTTTTAAATATATTAAATAGGTAGTTTAATATATTAACTTTAGTAAAGTAACTAGTTTGTTAAATTTAAGCTTTTTAAGTTATATTTTTCTTAACTAGAAATTATCTAGTATAAGCTTCTTAGAAAGTAATAAGCTTTTAAGAATTAAAATCTTAAATTCACTTAGTAATTAAGCTACTATTATTATTAAAATAATATAAAGATATCTTTTTTTAATGGTATTATAGTGTATAATATTAAATTAAAGTAAAATAAGTTATAAATAAAATTTAAAATAATAATAAATAGATTTAATATAGGTAATTATTAATTTCTAATAGGTTTTTAATAGTTTTATTATTGTTACTATATAAGTATAGTGGTAAATATTGATATAGTATAGAAGAAAATTTAATATAAAAATAGTATAACACAGAATATAATATTATAATATAGCTGTAGTATGCAAATATAAATAAAGTTTAATTAAGCTTCAAACTGGGATGAGTCACTGATATATTAAGATTTATATTAGGTAGTATCAATATACTATAATATTAACAAAATATAGTTTCAATCTTAGAAATAATGAAAAGGTAAAAAATAGTAAGAATTGAGAGGAAAAAGAAAAACCTGGTTTATTAGATAATTCAATACTATTTATATAATTAATTTAGTTATAAAAGTATAAATAAATCATATAATATATAGTTAATTGGATTATATGAAAGTATATATAAGAATTTAGAGAACTAGTCTTTTAATATATCTTTTATAAATAAAAAAATATTAAAATATATTTTAATTTAATATATATTATAATATTGTCAAAAGCTTATTATATTTAAATTTAAAAGCTATAGCTAATTAAGCTATTAATAAAATTAAATAATTAAAATATATTTTAGTTTATAAAAGGATGATTAATATATATATAAAACTTTTGATTTATATTTTCATATTTTATAGTCAAAAAAATATATAAATATATATATTAAATATAAATTTGATCATTTTCATATTAAGAAATTAATTAGATTTATTTTATTAAATAATTTAGACTAAGTTATTAAAAAATAATAATATAAAAATATTGGTAAAAGCCTTATATATAATATATAATAACTAAATTATATTAATACTCTTAAGAAACCTAAAACATTATATTAAATTAAATTTTATTAATTATTTTAGATAGTTGGATATAGAATTTAATATTTTGATATAATAGTTAACTAATCTTAATAATTAACTATATAATTGATTTAATCTAGTTCATATTAAATACTTAATTTTTTTAAGAAAAAAAATATATTTTCAATATAATAATTCTGAATTATATTCTATTTATATTTGATATTATTATATATAAAAGTTAGTGTTCAAATATATAATATAATTAGTATATATTACAAATATATTCAGATTTGATTTATAATGGTAATTTTAAATATTTAAAGATTTGTAGTTTATCATAAAATAAATATATTAAGGATTAAATATAAATATATATTTATATTGAAAGGATAAACAGTTGATAAGAGTCTTTTTTATTTATATAATATGGTTAAAAACCAAAAAAGATCAAAACTTTAAATTTTATATTTAATTTAAATATTATTTTCTGAAATGCATTTTGTATTTTTTATATACTATTAATAACACCAAAATATTAGCAAGTATAATATTATATTGCAACTTTTTTACTATCCTTAATAATAATTTAAAAGGATAATAGTTATTTTTAAAACTTGAAAATTTATTTTTGAAATATTCACTGTAGAATATATTCAGTTTTAATTATATTAAAGTCCAGTAAAATGTCATTCCTGAATTTTGTAAGGCATATTATATTAAAAAAATAACACAAGGTAATAGAGCATATACTAAACACAACATTAATAATCAACAAATAAATAATACTTCCTAGTTGAAATTTTAATTTAGTTTCCGTTATTAAACTATATGACATGGTATTATTAGCTTTTTATATTAAATTATTTGAGAGATCGTAAAGAGCTAAAGATCTAAGATAATATATTTTTACTCTATAATCTATTTATAACCAATTGCATTATAATCCATTGCTAAATTCAATAAACTAGTTAATTATATAAACTACACAATTGATTTATCTATGTAGAATATTCGTCATAATTCTGATATTTAATATTAGTGAATCTCAATTTCTAATCGAGTGTATTCAACATCTAATTTAATCTTTAAAATCATTTACAAATATCAGAAAATTCCTAAATTATTTACATAGTTTTAATTATAGTTTATTAATTAGTTTATAAATTTTGAGCGATTATATAATACAAATTATGAAACAAATTTGTGAAATTGATAATTTAATAATTGTTATATATAAAATTTAATTTTATTTCTCAGGCGTTCTATTAATTTTCTTGTAATATTTACGTTGTAAGTCAAAAACCCATTAATAAATCCAAAATTCATTAAATCAACACTAATGAAAAACTATTAAAGAATTGGATGGAAAATATATAGCGATTAATATATTATATTGCATTGCGTCATGTTATAATTCTAATAACACTTTGAATATTGAAGTCTTAATACTAGCCTAATTTCAATAGAATAAACATCATTTATATTGATTAATGCTATATTTTCTTGAAATATAATTGAATAATACATTTTAATAAAAAGCATTTTTTGGATTTTAAGCAATATAGATATATATCAACCATTATACAGAGTGTTTTCTTGAATAGAAAATATAAGTATTAAAGTTAGGATTATTTGACTGAAATAATTTATTGTTAAATATTTAATCTATTTTTTCAAATTTTTTATGGTTTAATTTTTGTTTTTATAAATACAATCATACTATGATTAAGTGAAATTAGAATTTGATTTCTTATGTGGAAAATTTGATCAACTTTAAATATTTTCATATATTTTAATCACAGATTTAATCAGTTATAATTAAATTGATTCAAATAACAATAAAATTGCCTACTTTTTAACTCAAATCACTAAATAGAGTGAATATCATTATAAACTTATAATCATTGACTTTAAAAAATACTATATCCAAATTAATAAGCTATTTCTATTATAGAAATGATTGAGAGTTCAAAATTTATAAATATTACAAATATTTATTTACAGCCATATTATTAATGATATAGTTATAATTTAAAGTTTAATAATTAAATTGGAGTATTATTCTTACTTTATATTAAGAATATTAATTTATCAAAATTAATAATAAGATCAAATTATTTATTCATTGAATTAAATTATTATAAACTCATGAATTATTTAATCTCTGTGGTATCCTGCTCCCTTGGATAAACAAGAACAAGGAACCAGTCCTGAAAACCATTACAAGGATACACCATTGTACAGCCACACCTCCACAAACTATTAAACTACCTTTAAATACACTAGTAGCATCTATTATGGAAGCTTGATTTTTGGTTCTATTCAAAATTACATTTCTACTGCCAATTATTCTCTTCTATATCCATCTCTTCCAAGAGTAACACCCCCACCCTAGTGTTACTAAAAACACTCATTATCTTATTGTAATTTATATTATTCAACATACTTACTTCAATAATAAAATCAATTCTACTACAAATTTTTTATTTTTTTATTCATTACTACATAATTTTACAACTTGGCTCTCATTCGTTCCAATTTGTCCAATTTGCAATTAATTCCATATGATGAACCTAATCGGATAGCCATCGCGACCCAACTAGTCCTCTTGGTCCCTAGAGTTGTAGATCACATAGTCACTTATATCTCTGACCATCGTGGCGAAATATTGGAGTTGGTATTAATACCCTTAGCCAATCTCGTTACAATCTCCAAATAAGGAAACAGTATTCAATGAAAAATCATTAAAAGGCGACATATGATCATCATGCTGTGCAAATTAGAGAAATTAAAATTTTAAATATCAATATATGATACTTAAATATTTTGAAGTATATTTTTTTATTGATTAATATTGTAATAAATAAATTAGGTAACTTGATTAATTACCTTAATTAGAATTATAAAAAATTTCCAAACTAAATAAATTTTATAGTATCATAAATATCCTTAATTTTTAATATCAAATTGATGATAATTATTGAACGGAATTATGATAAAAATAAAAGTTAGATTTTAAAAAAATACATGATTATTGAAAAGAAAATACTCAAACAATTGTAATTATTCTATAATTTTTTTAGAAAAATAATAAATACTAGTACAAAAATTAAATGTAAATAATTAAAATAATTTTAAAAATTTATTGTAGTAAATTATTTTGGTGGTTATACTTAAATAAATATAATTTTAATTAATAAGAAATTCTAAATAAATTATTTTTAATAGTATTTTCATCACTATAATTTAGTTATATGAATAAACTGTTGTCAACTATTTTAAGAAATTTTCATTAAACTTGAATTTTAATTGATTGAATTCATTTATCCAAATTTGGTAACTCAGGAATTGCCTAATAGGGTAATTGAATATAATTACTACTATTATATTAGATTAATTATTAAAAATCAGATCCAAAAGTTTTTAAAAAGTTTTGATGAATAAAATTAAGTCTTTTTTGAGAACGAATGGAATTTTGATATATAATAATAAAAATATTAAGTCCTAATTCTCAAGAAGGTACTTTTGAGATCTTAATTATATATAATTAATGATTTAATTTTAAAATTTTTAATTACCCAAATTATTACAAAATGTAAAGTATCATCCAATAATATTAATTCATATTTTAAACAATTTATCCAGATTTATTTATCAAATTTACTAATATTAATACTTTTAATAACCAATTAATTAAAAGTTTTGATATGATTTTTCGGAGCTATAGTTTTCAAAATCCAGACTTCGCCCGAAATCAATATATTAAATGAAAAAAATCAGAGTAAGCTTGTTTCATTGGACCAGGTATATAAACACTTCCAAGTCAACTTATTCAAACTTTATTATTCTCAGATTATTATTAAGCTACTAAACCCTGATGTTTTGGATTATACCTACAATTATCGCGGCCTATGCAGGCTACAAAATCTACTATGGATGTAAAGCCCCAAAGAGTTGGGATCATATTCCTACAATGCCATTTTTTGCTACATTTTGGAGAGCATTTTCTAATCCTTTACCTATCGATGTGGATTACGAGCAGTACGTTGCAAAGGACATGGAAAAGATGGGTATGATGAAGGTATATCTAAAAGCTGACATTATATTTATCTTGTTGATAATGAATGTTTGAATTATAGTTTTTAGCCTTTACTGAGGGATGGTATTTGCTTGTAGCGGACCCTGAGTGTTTGAAACAGATTATGAAGAATACTGGTAAGATATTCAATATTATTATTCAGCGCAAGCTATAATTAGATTAATTAGATCACTTCTCGAAATTACCTTTTGCACCTGATAATCAACCTTTGATGCAATCATATGTTGGAAAACATCATGTAGTTTCTACTAATGGAGAGGTAAAATCAGTGACATATAACTATAAGATTTTGGACTAATTCTATATAGGATTGGAAACGCATGAGAAAAGTGATCAATCCAATTTTCAATCGCAGCTGGGACCCCAATCTCTTTGGCGAGTGCTTTTTAGATGTGATTGAAGAATGGGACAAGTTGGATGGTAAAAATATTCTTGTCCATGACCAAATTCAAAGGTATATAGATTGGATTATATTATATAAATATACTCTAATAATAATTTAGAATGACTTTGGATGTATTGGGTAAAGCTTTTTTTGATCTCAATTTCCAGGTAATATCAATTTAATCAATAATCAATATAAAGTTATTAATTATATTCATAGGCTGTCAAAAATCCAGATTCTAAAACTTACAAATTATATCATGATCTTATGACTGGAATATATAATGATATCCTTTATTTAATCTTTCCATTCCTCGACAAAATACCATTTTTGAGAAGACATCAAATTTATGAAAAGGCTGATCAATATAATCAATTAGTTGATAATATCATTGAAGAGAGAAGAATAGAAATTGTAAATGGCACTGCTAATCAATCCAACCTCCTTACACAGCTCATTCAATCTTCTAACTTCATTGAATCAGATAAGCCGATGTTATGGGATATCGAATTAAGAGTAATTTTCCATATCAAAAATATTTATATAATAGTTTACACTAATTATCATTATTAGGATAATTTAAAGATTTTCATTCTAGCTGGTCATGATACTACTGCTAATACTCTTTCGACCACTATTTATTACCTATCAAGATATCCCGTAAGTACTTAGCTTAGAGTTTACATATTATATATTATTAATTATTGAATATTAGGAAACTCAATCTAGATTAAGATCAGAGATTTTAGAAGTATTAGGCAATCCTGAAGAGATAACTATCCCAACTATTGATCAATTGAAAAAAATGGACTATTTGAACATGGTTATTAAAGAATCCATGCGAATCATGGCAACTGCCGGCATTTTGGAGAGAAAAGTCGACAAAGACTTTACATTCTCAAATGGAGTCTATTGTCCAGCAGGAACTCGAGTATCCCTCCATTTGTGGGCTTTGTTTCACAATCCTAAATACTTCCCAGAACCTAGCAAATTTGATCCCGAGAGGTTTAAGGATCCTGATTGCGAAGCTAATAAGGTTTGGATGCCATTTTTGATTGGTACCAGAACTTGTAAGTATCATAATTTCCTTGAATATAGGGATATATTAATGAATTTATAGGTATTGGTATGACTTTCAGCTTAATGGAGCAACGTGTCGTGTTAAGCATACTACTTCAAGCTTACACGTTCGAATGTAAACAGAGTAATCCCGATTATGAGAGATTGAGACTTATTTTATACGGATTACCACGTCCTCTAGATTTTCATATTGATCTAGTTCGTCGAAACTAAGATTATCTTATTAAATATTTCATTCTAATAATTTTTTTAATAAGTCAGTCATGAGCTATTTTAGTTAATAGTTTGAATCCTATTTTTCAATGTATATATATATATATATATATATATTATAATTGTGAGAATTATTGAATAAAATATAAAAATTTATGATTTTAAATTATTTTTTTCAATTTAATGAACTGAAATTATTATAAAAATAAAAGATTAAACCATTTTAATTTTATAAAAATACTCTTTTTTATTTTAAAAAATTATATTTTTAAAATAAAATTAAAAAATTCATAAAATTTAAATCAACATTTTAAAATGATTATTGAACTATAATAGTATTTAGTAACAACTATTGAATAGAGCCAAATCCAAAAAACTACATTATTTATAAATATTTAATTATTTAAATTCATCAATATAGTGCAATTAAGATACTTGTTTTTATGAACATAAGAAATAATCATTGTGAATATAAGTACATTACAAATTTAAATCTCAATGTGAGTGATAATCACTTTTTTGGTAAAATAATTCATAAAAAATTGAATAAATCTTCATTTCTCAGTAATCAATTAAAGGCCAAGAATTAGATATATTGAATTTCTTAGATTGTTTTCATTGTTCAATGTATAAGATTGAATTAAATTCAACGAATATATTAATTATCTAGAAATCATTTAACTTATTTTAAAAATCAATATAATAACAGGAAATTTGCCAAGTTAAAAAAAATGAAAATTTACTAAGAAAATTTCTGTATCAATTAAGGTTGCATTCATTTCAGTGATGCAACAATCAATCAATTAACATATCAAATTCCAAAATTTCAATTTTACACAGCTCATAATCTAATCTCATTTTAGTAAAGATTAAAGATTTAAGCCGTTGGAAGGAAAAATTACCTAATTTATTTAATTTTTTAAAGCTGTGGAAATAATTATAACACTAAATATGTTAATGTTGACAAAATTATAAGGTTCTTGGTATTGAGTTTTTAGAATTGACCCGAAATTACCTTTTAAGGAGGGAATTTTTAATCAATCTAGTTACTATGAATGTTAGATTGTGTTTTGTGATGAGATATTGATTAGATGATCAATTCAAATTGTGTATAAAAGACTGTACAAGCACGAAACTATTAAATAACTAATCATTTCAAACAAAAAATGTATATAATATTAGCAACCATTGTAATCGCTATTTGTATAAATCGCTTGTACAAATTGTACAAGTGTCCCAATGAGTGGAAGGATATTCCTTCCATTCCTTTCTTCAATAGTCTATTAAGAATATTTACAGAGCCTCTCTCTTTGGATGTTGCTTTTGAAAAATTTGATTTGCCTTTGATGGAGAAATTAGGCATGGCTACAGTATGCTATCTTTTATATCTATACTATTTTATATAAACAATTATTTTTAGAGAATCGATATTTCTAAAGGATATACTTTACTCGTTATGGAACCCGAATGTTTAAAGCAAATTATGAAGAATACTGGTAAATCATGACTTTGAGGATAAAATAATTATCGTACTTACAAATTTGAATAGATGTCTTCGTCAAGGAACCCATCGCTGGAGAAAACGAAACTTTATTCAAAGAACATTTCGGCATTCATCAAGTTGTTACTGCTAACGGCGAGGTATTGTAAAATATTTTATGAATAATATTCAAGTTCATCAATTCAATTACAATAACAGGATTGGAAGCGTATGAGAAAAGTAATGAATCCGGTATTTAATCGTAGCTGGAATCCTGATCTCTTTGGTGAATGCTTCTCACAAGTCATTAATGAATGGGATAAATTAGAAGGCAAAAATATTTTGATACATGACCAAATTCAAAGGTAAATTAGAGTTGAATTATCTATGTTATAATTCTAACATATTTTAGAATGACTCTTGATGTTATGGGCAAGGCTTTTTTCGATTTTGATTTTCAAGTAATCTTCATTTTTCCGTGTAATCAATTATTGATTGATTGATTTCCATTTAAATTAGGCTGTAAAAAATCCAAATTCTGAAATATACCAATTATATCATCAAATTACTGAAGGAATTTTCAAGCAACCTTTATACATTCTCTTCCCTATCCTTGATCATATTCCCTTTTTGAAGAGATATGAACTCCATGCTAGAGTTGCTCAGTACAACCGCTTTGTTGAGAATTTGATTGAACAGAGAAAGATTGAAATTGCTAATGGCACTGCTAACAAAGACAATCTCTTGACTCAATTTATTGAATCCAATATGGACTCAGAATCTAAAGCTGCTACCTTAACTGATAAGGAATTAAAAGTAAATATTTATACAACTATTATTCAAAACACATTGACTAAATTTTGATTAGGATAATTTGAAGATTTTCTTCGTTGCTGGTCATGATACCACTGCTAATACTATTTCTGCTACCATTTACTACTTGGCTAGACATCCTGTAAGCATTTATAAATTTCATCTAAATAATCTTAGTAAGTTAATATTTAATATTAGGATATTCAAGCTAAACTTCGTGCTGAAGTATTGGGAATCATGGGAGAATCTGATCAAGTTCGAGTACCAAGCATTGATCAACTGAAGCAGATGGATTATCTTAACATGGTAATCAAAGAATCTATTCGATGTATGACAACTGCTGCTGTATTGCAAAGACGTTGCATCAAGCCATTCACATTTGCCAACGGTGTCCAAATGCCCGAAGGAAAGATTGTGAACCTCCACATGTGGGGTTTATTCCACACCCCTAAATACTTCCCGGAGCCTAACAAATTCGACCCTGAGAGATTCAGAGATCCCAACTGTGAAGCTAATAAAATTTGGATGCCTTTCTTAATTGGAAGCAGAACTTGTAAGTATTTTGCATTATTATCACACGAGGATTGAATATTAATTAATTTTTAGGTATTGGTATGAGTTTCAGCTTAATGGAACAGAGAGTTGTGTTAGCCATGTTAGTTCAAGCTTATATCTTTCAAGTGACTAAAGACAATCCTGATTATGAAAAATTGAGATTAGTAACATTTGGCTTTCCCAGAGCCCGTGACTTCCATGTTGACTTAGTACGTAGAATTCCCCATTAGTTTCTTCCTTTCAGCTTTAATGTGACCTAAGGTTGATTAATGATATTCAACACAACTCTATTATACTATTATTTAACTTCCGTAATTTGAAATAAATCTATTGATTATAAATAGAATTCTCTTCATTATGTCATAATTTATTGTTTATCACCAATTTTTTTATAAATATACATATATATTCATAATAATTTTTTAATTAAAAATAAATTTAAAAACTTTTAAATAAAATATTTAATTTTAACAATTTGTTATATTTGAAATTATTTTTAAAAATTAATTTTAGTTTAAAATCCAAACATTAAGTGTATTTTTATATATTTTTTTTTCAAAATAGAGATTGAAAATTTAATGGATTTGATAACTAAAATCAAGTAAATTTATCTTAGAGGATTGTAGTAGTAAATTTTTAGAAACTTTTATCTAAAAATGTCAATTTCAACAATTTTATATTTAAATTTTAAGGATGAACAAAATATAAAGGATACTTCAATTGAATTAACTTCTAGGAATATGGTTTAGTTAATTAGATGATTTCAAATGATAATAATGTAGAAATAATTGGGATATATTGTTACAAATAAGATTTATAAATACTGATTAACTTTATAACCAATCCTTAATTATTTTACCATCAAATTTTAATTTAAATAATTAGGATTCAATATAAACAACTATCTCTATATTAAAATCAACTCAATATATTTAAAAAGCTTTAATATTAAGTATTATTTTTAACATTTTTGTTTAATTCAAACTGTGACATTGATTCTATATTTTACATTTTTAATCTATAAAATATTAATTTTGCATTATTAATTTTGATTTAAAAATTGAAACTAAACTTTGACAAAATTTTAATCCAATGAGAAATAAATAATAATAATAATAAATTTTCAAGTTAAAATAACTTCAAAACAATCAAAAAAATTTAATTATCCAATGAAAATTTTGGTGCAATATGATGCAATAGTATATTAAGTCATACTATTAATAAATTTATACTTCTAATGTTAAATTCTAAATCTAGTAAATACAAATCATTTATCCATTGGGCGGCGAAATAAATAACCTTTTTTGTTTTTAGAAATTCTTGGTAGTTTTAAATTTAAAGAAATTGATTGGATAAGATTTTTCCATGTATTTTGATATTACCTTTTCAGGGGTAAAGAATATATGAGATATTTGATGAGATTTTGTTTGAAATTTGTGATTAAAAATAAATTTGATGATGTAGATTGATTCAGGATATAAAAGAGTGGAATGTACAGTGATTCAATTTAAATCAAATTAAAATGTACTTAATTTTAGGAATAGCAGCAATCGCATACTTTTCTTTTAAATGGTATAATTTTTATAAGGTGCCTGAGGAGTGGAAGGATGTTCCTTCTCTCCCATCCTTTAAACGCCTTTTCAGAATGCTCACTCAACCTGTTTCTCTTGATATTGCCTTTGAGAAGTATACTCTTCCAGTTATTGAAAAATTAGGAATGGCAACAGTATGCTATAATTCACATACTATTTATTCATTATTAAATGTTATTGTTAGTTCTGTAGTATATTTAAAGGATACACCTTGTTCGTTACTGATCCAGAATGTTTGAAGCAGATTATGAAGAATCCTGGTATAAAATTATACTAAAACAGTGAATCCAATATACTTAAAATCGATACTAGATATCTTTATCAAAGAACCCTTTGCTGAAGATAATGAAACTTTGTTTGAAGAGCATTTCGGCATTCATCAAGTTGTTACTGCTAACGGCGAGGTATTGTAAAATATTTTATGAATAATATTCAAGTTCATCAATTCAATTACAATAACAGGATTGGAAGCGTATGAGAAAAGTAATGAATCCGGTATTTAATCGTAGCTGGAATCCTGATCTCTTTGGTGAATGTTTTTCTCAAGTGATCGACGAATGGGATAAATTAGAAGGCAAAAACATTCTAATTCATGATCAAATTCAAAGGTAAATCACCTCTGAAATTATCTATAGTGTAATCCTGATATACTATAGAATGACTCTTGATGTGATGGGTAAAGCTTTCTTTGATATTGATTTCCAGGTACATCTATCGATCCAAATATTTAAGCTTGTCTTTATTAATTCCAATGTAATATAGGCTGTTAAAAATCCAGATTCTGAATTATATCAATTATATCACTACATTACCAATGGATTATTTAAACATCCGTGGTATTTACTCTTCCCCATCCTTGATCATATCCCTTTTTTAAAGAGATACGAACTTCACGATAAAGTGGCACAATATAATCGCTTTGTTGAGAATTTGATTGAACAGAGAAAGATTGAAATTGCTAATGGCACTGCTAACAAAGACAATCTCTTGACTCAATTTATTGAATCTAATCAAGCTTCAGAATCTAAAGAAGCTATTTTGACTGATAGAGAATTGAGAGTAACTAACGATTTTATTTTCACTATAATTTTATAATTAATATTTTATTAGGATAACTTGAAGATTTTCTTCGTTGCTGGTCATGATACCACTGCTAATACTATTTCTGCTACCATTTACTACTTGGCTAGACATCCTGTAAGCATTTATAAATCTCATCTAAATAATCTTAGTAAGTTAATATTTAATATTAGGATATTCAAGCTAAACTTCGTGCTGAAGTATTGGGAATCATGGGAGAATCTGATCAAGTTCGAGTACCAAGCATTGATCAACTGAAGCAGATGGATTATCTTAACATGGTAATCAAAGAATCTATTCGATGTATGACAACTGCTGCTGTATTGGAAAGACGTTGCATCAAGCCATTCACATTTGCCAACGGTGTCCAAATGCCCGAAGGAAGAATGGTGTCCATTCACTTGTGGGGTTTATTCCACACCCCTAAATACTTCCCGGAGCCTAACAAATTCGACCCTGAGAGATTCAGAGATCCCAACTGTGAAGCTAATAAAATTTGGATGCCTTTCTTAATTGGAAGCAGAACTTGTAAGTATTTTGCATTATTATCACACGAAGATTGAATATTAATTAATTTTTAGGTATTGGTATGAGTTTCAGCTTAATGGAACAGAGAGTTGTGTTAGCCATGTTAGTTCAAGCTTATATCTTTCAAGTGACTAAAGACAATCCTGATTATGAAAAATTGAGATTAGTAACATTTGGCTTTCCCAGAGCCCGTGACTTCCATGTTGACTTAGTACGTAGAATTCCCAATTAAATTATTCTTTAGGGAAGCACTTTGATCTGAAATTCATTAGTTCTCTCTCTTTCTATATATATATCGACCGTAATAATATTCATCCAGCATTTAACACTTTCTATTATCAATATATTATCTTCAATTTTTATTATTATTTGAATATTTTTAATCAATTACCAAATTTTTATATTTCAAATTTAACAGCATCAATTTTGAGTTTCAGAACATTTAATTAAAAAATTATATAATATTATACATCTTCATCATTAAAATATAAAATACCAAAATATAATCTTTTTAATACTTCTAATAATCAATGTATAAAAATTATACCATCAATTAAAATAAGTTTTTAAATACATGGTATCAACAAAATTTCACTTTTATAGTTATAATGATCACCAGATGTATTTATCAAAATTTGTTTAAGTACATATTTCAATGATTTATCATTCTATTTGTTATATCTGTACATTAATTATATGCAAAATTTAAAGTAAATAATTATAAAGAACATTTTCTTTTAAAAAAATTGTATTTGAGGAATAACAATAATTGTAGTTATATTTCACCTTTGACTGAAATTTAATAATATGGTAATTCAAAAAAAATTTTAAAATTCATATTATTATACATCATATAATAATTTAATTTTCCAATATTTTAAAAAAAATTGGATTATAATATTAAATATGATGATAGCTTGATTTAATAGAATTATTTTAACAAGTTCAATCAAAAAAAATGATAAAGCTCAAAACAATCAATATTTTCAATGTATTAAAAATTATAGAAATTTTAGTTTTTATTTACTAAAATATATTGAAGAAATATTAATCATTTCTAAAAATTCATTGATTTCATCTTTAATATATATCTATACCTCTAATTTTTTGTATCTTTAAAATTTGAGTGGTTGATATGATTTTCAAAAATTCCTTAATTTTTAATATTATCTATATTTAATTGAGTGTTTAAAATACTGAATAAATAATTAATATGTCATCCAAATTGTGTCTTTGATATTTATTTCACTTCCACTTTTTATATGAATCACTCTATAAAGGGTATTACCATTTTTTTTCAACTTGATCATATTCTAATCAATAATGGTTTTGATTAGAATTTTTATTATCGTAATCGGTCTCTTTTTATCTAAGATATAATAGTATCAAAAATTATTCTTATCAATGATATACAATTATACCTATTATATAAATATATTTGAATTATAATTTATATTTTGATTATCAAATTGAAATATTCAATTGAACTAGCTTGAGAAATTTTTATGTTAGTGCTTTTCGAAGGACAACACTTACCTGAATTTCAAATTAACAAAATATTTTGACCTATCGTACCTTATATAATAATCACCTAACATCGATCTATTAAAAATTTATGTATATTCTAATTTTAACCTTTTACTATTTTAGTTATAAAAATATCAGGTAAGTATTATAATAATTGAATAATGTTTCTGATAATTCCTATATTCAAAAATCTGAATATTAAAAGTATATTGATTAGTTAGATAAATAGATTAACTTATTATAATATTGAAGAAATTACTTCATATACACAGTTTTCAAGGCAATTTTGGATAACTTGAGAGATAAATTCAAAGCGCAATGATGTAATACTTTAATTTAATGTTTCATTTTATTATTAAAATTTAAAAATATAATTTATTAATATCAATCATAAATATACATTTCAACCTTTTTCATGGAGATGATCATGGTAATATATGAGTCGTTCTTTCTTCAAAGAATATTGTCAATTTTGAACAGTAGTTAAGTTAGAGTGAATATTTTTTCTGACTCATTATGGTATTGGGTATCAATGATTCCAAAGTATATTAATTATAGATGGCTTAATAATATTATTTATCAGTTTTATTTTGATACATTTATATAATATATATTACTACAAACAAAAACTATTTATTATCAAATTTGTTATATTTCATTAAATGCAGTTCAATGAATTATATATTTAAATGATAACATATTTCTGATTAATACTGATATTTTATTCTGATTAATAATAAAATTTTCCAAATAATATATAATGGTACCATATTATAGAATGATGATTTTTATTAGCATTATCAAATATTTTGTATTAATGATATTAATTCAACACAATATTTACTCAACTATTACCTTGAATAGAAATAATTAATCAATTAACACTAAATCAACCAAAAAGTATAGTGGTTTTAAAATTGACTAAATTTCAACTAAATGTGACCATTTTAATAAATTTGAATGTTGGAAAATATTTTTTTAGTTAATTTTATTGTCCAGGTTAATGGTTATAGGATGTATATACATGATATTCAAAATTGGGTATTTTGTAAATACAATTATATTAGCTTATAATACTTGAGACTATAACTTAATTTTATCGACTAAAATAATGCTTATCATCCAATTCTCATGAATTAGTTGATAATATACTTCAAGTAAATATAAAATTATCCAAATAGTCTCAATAATTTTAAATATATTTACCCATATTATACAGTATCGATTACTTACTATTAGCAATTTAATATATAAGTGAAAATAATGATTATATCAATAAATTTACCCAGCCAATCAAAAAAAATTCATCAATACTAATTTCAAAAAGAAATATTCTTTTTCTGTTGACAAAGTCACCGTTATCGATGTTTGATACTGTTTATTATTAAATTTAAATATGGATATTTTACTTTAATGTTAATAAAAATGGTTCTTTTTTTTTAATTTTTAAAAATCTATATTTAAAACAATACCAATATTTTCACATAACTAAATATATCATTTCCATATTTAGTAATTATTAAATTATATATAATGATAATTTGAATGAAAAAGATTACATCATAATATATTAATTAAATGACATAATAGAGATATAAAATGCAATAAATACATCATAAAGTACTTAATTTAATTTATTTAATTCAGATAATATAAACTTTAGTCTTCAAAAAGTGTTAACTTCATATTGCTGTCATCATGATGTCATTCACTTTATTACCTTTAGTATTTAAGCCATTCGATAGTATCTAATGTTTAGAAATAGACAATATTGTAAATATCTATCAGTATTCAAAATGATTCACTCTAATACTAATACTTTTGGTCACGATCAAAGCAACGATCGCAACCGCCATGGTAATAATCCTATTCGTACCCAAGGTGTCTCTTATAACCCTGCCGGCAACGTTGAAACCAACAATCCTACTTCCACTTACAATAGCTCAAATAACGCTACTTCTGATTATAACACCTTGTCCAATCAGACTTCTAATCTCAATTTAAATGAACCACCAGTGGCTTCTACCAATGCTGGCAGCAACGCTCACTTTAATACTACTTCAAATACCTCCAAAGTAGCCCCGGGTGTCACTCAGCCTCCTTTTACCAATGAATATCCAGGAGTTTTACCTAAAGGTCCTTCACAAACTCCTCTCGAAACAGCGACTACCAATGTTGGTCATGAAAATACCTCTGCTAAAGATGCAATTCATGGATCAAAGGTGGAACGGGTACCTGGTCAAGCAGAGACACTTTCCGGTGAACACAATCACACCTATACTCATGATCATAAGGGTCACAGCCAAGGCCATTCAACTGTCCCCACTGGTCACAGTAATCCTGTAAATGATGAAATTTATGGATTGGAAGCGTGTAGAGTTCCTGTACACCAAGAGACAATTTCCGGTGATCATACCCATACCCATCTTCACGATCAAAAGAATCATGGCAATCTTGGACACTCTAAGCAACATGGAATTTCTCAGCATGATAAGAATGTATATGACAACCCTAACACCACCTCTACAACTTCCAGTTATAAGCCTACAGTTCCTGGTGAAGGATTGAATAATTCTAATGCTACTAAAACTACTACAGGTAATCAAAATAAGCCTACTAACGTCACTCCTCTTGGAACCCTTGATAATACTCAGTCTGGATTAACTACCCACAAGCCCGAATCCCACTCAGCTGCTCCTGGAGCTGGAGTAGATGTTATTCCTCCCACTGGAACCCATGACAATACCCACTCTGGGCCAACTACCCACCCCCACCAGACTACACCCAAACCAGCTGTTGCCGGCGCAGGAACAACTGGCTCTAATGTCACCGGTGCAGGATCTGCTTTAGGTACTCATGGCAACACTCATTCAAGAACAACCACTCACCACCACACTACTTCCAAACCAACTAATATCACCTCTGGCGGAACCCATAACAACACTCAATCTGGATCCATTCCTCACCCTGGATTACATCCAACTCATGATCTCCACAATGCTGATATCAAGCCCAGCAAAGTCGGTGGCTACATGGACAAGATGAAGGGAGCTATTGAACAAGGTATTGGCAAAACATTCAAGAACGAGGAAATGATGGAGAAGGGAACATTTGACAAGGCCGTAGGAGAGCAAAAGATTCACTTGGCCAATGTTGAGAAGCAGTCCAAGCATTAGTTTTTTATCCATCATTTATTCTTTTCGTTATTGTAATTAACCTGAGTATATAATTTATATTTGTTAAATAAATATATCAATTTTCTTTCGATTCAATATTTAATCTCTATTTCTAATTAAAAAAAATCATTTTCATATCGAATATCAATTGGAAACAATAACTTTTAAGCCCTTATTATTCCACATTTAGCAAACATGTTGACTTGGAATTTTTAATAAAATAATTCTGGGTTAATATAAATATATAAATATCATTAAAGTACAATAAGTTATTTTTATCAATTAGTAATTAATTTTTTAATATAATATAAAATTCCAACATTCCAACAAATCAATTGTCACAATTTGGATTATTATATTCTCTAAAATATAATTCAAATTATTGATTAAAAATATTAAAAAATTTTAATAATCAATTTTTTAAAAACCAATAGATCTAATCTCTTTATAGTTTTATTATCATATATTTATTTACTTGGTTATAATAATGAATTGAAAAATTTTTCTATAGTTTTTCCAGTTCAAATTCAAAATATCATAAATTTAATTATATATTATATCAAATTACAATGAACAGTAACTCTAATGTTATTACCATTATATATCAAATATATATGTATATGAATTGATTTATTTTAGTCATAATTTGGAAATTAATTCCAGATTATATGTAACCAACAATCTATATAATATTAATTAAATTATAATTATGTTTATATATAATTTTTTAAAAAAATAGATTATTAGAAAATAAATGTTTAACCAAAATATTTAAAATTATTGAATAAATTAAATTACAATAATTATTATATATTATTCAGTTATTCGTAACAATTGAGTATATGTATTGATTTTAAATTTCAATAGATATATAATTGTTTATATTGATATGTATTATAAGTTGATTCCTGTAATTGTAGGTTATAACATTTAAAAATTTCTAAAGTAAACGTTTTCAAGTATACTTATTGAGTCTATTTAAATACAAAAATAATTATTTAAATATATACTACTTTTTTCTCAAATATTTATTTTTCATATAAAAATATTTCATTATTATTTACAAATTTGAAATCGCAACACTATCTATTAATATTATATTTATTTAACTTTATTGGTGATATATTTTTTCTGAATATTAAATTATTGTATGCAAAGGATTTATTAAAGTATTATAATTGGATATTACTTTATATCAATTTACTATTAGTTGATATATCGTACTTTATTAATAGTGAATTCATATTATAAATATCAACTGAAAATTCTTTCAACGATCTACAAACATGATAATCTAACTTAATTTTTAACCATTAATCAAATCCCATAAACAATCCCAATCAACCTAATATATTTAGCTCAAGTTTATTGGACTTCGAAATATTATATTATCTTTTTTAAAATATAAAATTATTATTATTATTAAAGTATCATGAGTTGGTAATTATTAATAAACATTTTATAATTTTAACTATTTATATTAATATAATTATTATTTTGTTAAGGTCGGGATTTGTTAAAACTGTCAACAGAGCTGGTACTACGGTAATTTATTAATTATTGTTTTAGTTATTTTTTTTATTAATTTATATATTTTTAGCTTATGCAAAAGGCCGGTGCTATTGAAAAAACTGTAATTTGAATTTTGTTTAATAATATATATATATACAATATTGAAATATATTTTAACATTAAATATTATTAGGTTGATAAAGAATTTGATGAAGAAGAAATTAGATTTAAAAAGTAACAATATTTAATATTTAACTCATAGTAATAAATATTAATTGTTATTTTTAAAAAAACTTAGTTTAGAATCTAAAATGGAACGTATTCACAATGAAACTAGAGGTTATTTAGAAGCTTTGACAGGTATATAAAATTGTAATATAATTTATTTATTTTAATAATTTTATTTTAATTTTAGCTTTAAGTACTGCTCAACTTCGTACAGCTGAAATTTTAAGTCAATTTGCAGGTCCTGAATCAGAATTAACTCCAGTTGCCAGTCGTTATGTTGAAATTTGTACCGAAATTAAAGATGAAGTGCATTCCGAAACTGTAACAATCTTTTATTATTTATTAATTTATATTTACTAATAATTTTTTAATAGCAAGATACTATTAAAGAAACTATTTTAGAACCTGTAGGTAGAGTTGTAGCTTGCTTCCCTGATATTAACGATGCCATCAAACGTCGTCACAAAAAGGTACTGGATTACGATGCTGCGCGCTCCAAAGCTGCGAAAATGGCTAGTAAGCCCAATGCTGATCCAATTCTTCAACAAAAGGCCGAAGCTTTGGCTCAAGAAACTAAGGATATTTATGAGAGTCTAAATCGTCAATTGGTCACAGAAATTCCAAAGTTAATTGAATCCAGAGTGCAGTTGTTAGATCCCTGCTTTGAAGCACTTGTTAAAACTCAAATCCAATTCAGTGAAAGGTCATATAATAAGCTATACTCACTTCA
>JNEM01009702.1:0-32910 GCA_000697335.1 Conidiobolus incongruus B7586
TAGTAAAAAATAATTAAGTATTCTATTTAATGCAAAAAAAATAGTTTAATAGTTAATAAAAGTTTTATTAAATATAACTATCAATATTAGTATTCATGTTTTTTCAATTTAAATCAATTATATATATATATATATATATCATATTATTAATTTGAGATATTTTTGATAATAGCTCGGTAATAATTATATGAACCAAACATCGAAAACTATTTAGCACATTATTATATTTTTTTGAAATTATAAAATTAATAAGGAAAAGGCTATTAATGAGTAAATAATATGATCTCATATATAACTTGATAATTTAATATTGTAACAATTGAAAATTAATTAAAGCGTGCACTTAGATTGTTTTTATAATGATATAGATGAATTAATTATTAAAAAAATCTATAATCAATAAAATAACTGCAATCTGTTCTAACTAATTAAACTGAATAAATTATAATCTCTATATTATATTTTTTTGTTAGGAATTTTTAGATGAATTTAAAATTAAGAAATATATATTTTGATATACAATTAAGTTAAAGCCATTTAGAAAAATTAATTAATATAGCATATATTTATTTTCAGTTCAACCAATTCATTTGATATCAGCATCTTAATCACATTCTCTAAGGTATATATATCATATTTTTATCATCTATCACATTTTTAATTAGTAGTATCGTTATAATATAATTGAAATAATTCATAGAGTGATAATAATAAAATACTTATATATAGTAAATGTATATTAACACTTAAAGTGAAAATACATAATATTTGAAACACTTATAAAATGACATTAATTTTACATAATATTGCCAAGATAATGACAAATTTGAATATATCCACCTTAGTATGGCATTATAAAGTATTCTCAAAATATTCAACAAAATTAAAATAAAACGATAATATTTATTTAATATTGGGCCGAAATAATATTAAAATATAATAAAAATATTTACTGAATCTTAACTTCTTGGTCGGGTTCAACAGCATCGACATCGGGATGTGAGCCTAAAACATCTAAAATTTTATTAGTTAATTTGATTTAAATGAAATATGAAATAAAATACTTACTAACGTGGTCTTCAGGGAAGCTAGCAGCGAAACCCTTTAAAACAGCGTCATATCTGTGATGAATTTTACCTCCTAATAAATTAAATAAATATAAAGTAGAAAAGTATTGAAGTAAAGTTATTACCTTGAGATTCAATATCTTTAATATGTTGGTCAATTACATCATTAGATACATTATCTTTATAAGATACGATAAATTTCTTATGGTCTATAAACAAATTCAATTTAACATTGATTTAATATTATTAATATACTATTGAATTACTAGCCATTATAAATTTTGAATCAATAAAATATATACTAATTTTGTGACATGAATTTATTATTTATACTAATTCCTCCTATTTCGTCATTTAATTGATGACATCATTTTGAGAATAATTAATTTTAATTAAATTTATTAGTAGTTATATTCAACTAGATTTTTCAAGTTATTAAAATTAATATATGTAATTTTAAAAAAAATTTTAAATAAATTAATTTAAATTATCATATATTAAAGTAATTTTCAAAATACAATTATTGTGACAATTAGTCATTTAAGCATAAATACTCGATATTAATGATTTCAATATTTACCATTTTTATAATTTTAAAGTATTTGTCAAATAATATATATTATCAATTTTAAAGTAATAGCTGTACCATCAAAATATAAATAAACTTTCAACATTTTAAATGCATACATTGAATAGAATATAACTTATACAAATAATATAATAATATTTATTATTATTAGAAACAATATTACTCATTAAATGATTTTAATTTTTATATCATTTATTAAAATAGTTATCAAGTAATGAAACCTTTAAATTGAAAATGATTACTAATAATCTATTATATAGTTGAAGTTATATTTTATAATCGAATTTTATATAAAAAAACTTGAATGAAGTCATTATTATCACTATATTGAATGATATAATTATTTTATTATCGTAATAATTAAATAAATGATAATTTTAATCAGATTATTTTTGTTGAATGAATTAAGTTTATATAATATTTATTCCAATTTTTAGTGTATCGTTCTTCTATCATACACTTAAGTTAATAAGTCATTATTATAGTCCAAGTTTTAGTTGAATAATTATCAATACAAATATTAATATAAAATCAAATATTCAAATAATATGAAAATACTCAACCAAATTGAATAATAATATTTGGAGTAGGTACATTTTTGTATTTTTATTCTAATGATTAATAAATTATATATAAAGGATAAATGAATTAAAAAATGCTAATAGGATATTATTTGTAATTTTTACTATAACATTGTCAAGTAACATATTTTTAAACTTGAAATAATCTAATTTTAATAAATATAATTGCTGATCATATATAATGACAATATTACTTAATTTTAAAATGCAATTTCAAAATATTATTTTATATTTTTATATAATTTAATTATGATATATCTAATAATATAGTTAGAAAGATATTAAAATTAATATAATACTTTAATAAATACATTACTTTTATGATAATAATTTAATTCTTAAATGTTAAATTTCATTATATTATTTAATATGATTATAATTTATCAAAGATGATAAATGGAAAAGTTATTACATTCAATTTTTAATATATTATTAACTTATATTAGGATTACACTAAGTATAAATAAATATGAAATTGAAAATTGTTAAAAATCTAAATAATACTTAGAAATAATAATAATAATAATAATAATAATGAAAACTACCAAAGCTTGAATTAAGTTGTTTAATCTGTATAGTAAAGATGATGATATTTTTACTAATTTTGTGCTTAATTAAATTTTAAACAAAAATGATATTTTTAATATCCACAATTATAAGCAAATTATGTATGATAGAAATTTTATATCATCAGTTTATTTTATAATGATTCTTTTTTTTGTTGAAAAAAATATAAAAAAATAAAAAGAATACAGATTGAGTACTAATAAAATTAAATAATTAAAAGTTAGTTGAATATTAATGTTAATATAATATTATAAATATAAATTCATTTGGAAAACTTATAAAATATGACTTATGATTCCTTAGTTGATAATATAAAATAATATTTATATTATAAATTCAATATATTCAATTTAGCGGGTACTAGATATTTATTATGGTATTAAAATAATATTTAATTATTGTCTAATTTGTGATATAACATTCCAATTATGTTGCATTATGAACCACAGTACCTCTAAATCATGCAGAATCAGCCTAAATAACTTGTAATTAAAATTTGTACAGAATTAAAAATGATATTAGATAATCAACTCTTTATTAATAAAGATGTTAAGAATAAAAGTTAAATAAAATGATAAGCTTCAAAAAGATCTATTAAATAAAAAATGATATGTAATAATTTAGAGTAAACAAGTTTTATAAAACATATACATTTATATTTAATGTAGGTAGATTATGAGGCTAAATGATAAAATTTAGAGCAAAGGTAATATATGATTGCAGTGTTAAAATAAAAAGGCGAGATGAGGTGAAGTTGGAAGAATATATAATAAACCAGTCACATTAATGAATTTGAAATATTTGAGGTGAAGAGGTAAAATTACAGCGCCGTGCCTCGTTCGAAACTTTCGCGAATTTCTTCCGTGTGTTGGTCGTAAGCTCGAGCAATTTTTTGGTTGAATTTTTGGTTACGGTCATTGATATAGTTGATTTCATCATCCTCGTTAACTTTGCGATGCTTGGAAGATTGAGAGCGCGCAGCCTGCTCTTGTTTGACAAATTGAGCAAGACGGTCGACCGATTCGCTAGAAGGAGGATGGAAGGTGTGGGGTCCATAGATGACATTAGTGGGTCGGTTAACATGAGTATGACTTGATGTGATACGGTGTTCATAATTAGGTGAGTGAGTGTAGCCAGAGCCAGAAGTGGAAGAGGATATATTCGATTGACTCATGTTTTGTTGATAGGCAGCTAAATTAGGTTTGATTGAATTGGTTAAACGATCATATTTCTTCTGAGCAGCCTGAGCATAATCTAAAAAAATTAAATTAAATCAGCATAAATTAAGATTGAAATCAGAGTAAAATAGATTACCTGTAAAACCATTTTGAGCACGCTCACTTTTAAGAGCTTGCTTCTCATCCCATTTCTCAACAGATTCGACAGAATAATTCCAGTATTGACTTCTTTCATAATTCTCGCCCCTCTCTTCAGCTTCCTAAAGCAGAATAAGAATATGAATATAGTTATATTTGCATATAATCTTACAGTTTTTTCTAGTAACTTTTTAGCTTCTTCATATTTTCTCTGATATTTGGCTTCTAGCTTGGGGTTCACTAAATTTCTCTCGTGTTCTAGCATCATTTCCTTATGATTCTCTTGAGATGAACGATTCTAATAACGAAGATTCTATATGAATTGATAATATATAATAAATAATGAATGCTAATAATTACCATTCTCATTTTGAGTTCTTGGAATTTTTCAAGTCTGGACTTTAAGTCTTTAGAGTTGAATTCAAAGTTGACGACCTTGTTGGACTCTGGGACAAAGCGCACTTCATCTGGACGATCAGAAACAATACATTTTGCTATAGTGGAAAATAAACAATTAGGATTTTTTGCAAGATGTTTTTGTTTTTGATAAGCGGTGTTGTTGATGTGATGATGAAATTTGGAAGTATCCCTTTTGCGATTCGTTGTTGATGTATTATTATTGACTCGGGCTTCTTTCTTACTACCAACTGTATGAATTGGATCAGTTGGTTGAAATAGCACTTTAAAATCAAAAAATAACAAAAAGTGAAAAAGTTTAATTACCTGATTCTATTTGTGCTTCTGCTTCGATTTCCTTAGATATTTCAGCTTTCTCTGTAGTATTTTCTCCATTTTGTTCTCTCTTAGAATCTATTATTATGATATTATTTAATAACTAGTGGTATGAATTTGTGGAGTTTGTATTCTTACCATTAGCAGGAGTAGGTTGTTTGACCTCAAATTCATCCTTAGCAGTTTTGGTAGTCTATTACATAATTAGAAAAAAATTCAGGGTCAAAAATAAAAATAATTTAAAGTTACATTTTCTGCTTCTGTATTTTTAGAGTCTTCTATTCCAGCTGGCAAAGTGAGGTCATTTGTTGTGTTAGTAGGCTTTAGAGGATTCTACATATAAAGTTTAATAAATAATAAACGATTAATGAAATCAAATTACCTCTTTTTCGGCGTTTGAGTTTGGCAAAGCTTTAATTTCCATCGGACTAACAGAATGCTCAAGTTTTAATTTTTCGGAAGTTCCAGCAGATTCATTTTCATTCTTATCTTCAGTTGGGTGTTCGTTGTTCACTTCAGTCACTTGAGATTCTTGTTTTACATTATCATTTTCATCTGTAATAGTTATATTTTCAATGGAAGTTTTGGGCTTTTTAGCAGGAATCGTGTCCTGAACTTCTTGTTCTTCTTCAGATTCATTTTCTGAAAGTTCTTTTGGTGAAGCTTTTGAATTGGTAGAATTTTTATCTGATTTGGTATCCTTATCCTTAGTATCACGAGAGCGTAAACTAGCTCTCCTCTTGTTATTAGTTTCGGAAGTATCAGAACCACTGTCATTATTCTCTTCCTTGTCACTTTGTTTATCCCGTGTTGAAGCTCTAGTGGAGCGCAAATTGGAAATTACTTCCCTAGCACTTTTTTTAATAGCTTTAGGTTTAGAGGTTTTGGCATTGACCGTTGTAGGCTGTGTACTGGTGTCTTTAGTGGACTTGGTTTGACCGCGGGAAGAACGACGTGGAGGTGCCATGAATAATAATGTTAGGTAAACGAATTATTAAAGTTGAATTGAATATATCAAATTAGTTAAAATTTCAATTTGGCAATTTGTAATTCTTGGGTTGAGCTATATTTATTCCATGAATTGAATGTGGGATTCAAAAATGTAATTGTGGTAATTTGTTAAATATTATTACTCCGTGATAATTGTTCATGTAAAAACCCTTTTATGAAATTTGTACAATTGTTTTATTAAAATTAAATTGAATGTTCTGAAAAGTATTAAAATATACTAATAGAATCTTTATAACATATAATTATCTTAGTATATTTAATTAAATTTATATGTTCTAAAAATAAGTATAAATTATTAAATAGTAAATACAAATAGACCTTGAGAAATTGTAGTTTGATTAGTATTTTTATATAATTTTATGAATCAACTATAAATAATTAAATAATTAGATGATAATTTAATAACTACTTCAAATAAATTATGAACATAATATTCCATGATAATAAAATCATAAAAAACTTTATTTAAGCTATAAATAATGTAATATTAAGGATGAATTTCAATTACTAATTTTAAAATTTGTAAAAAAATTTCTTTCTTTGTTTGAGCGAGATGATAGTATTAATTGATATAAACTATAACATCAATGCCCAAATCGACAAGTGCTTCGAACTGTTTGATGTTGATCAATTTGAACATATTCTTTTGATTCCGTCTTCTGATCTTAACTGGTAATATAAAGGAATTTTCAATTTCTGTGCTTTGTAAATAGATTGAGCAATAACCCGTGCGATAATTGAGATCGACTATTTGGATTGGATACATTTTCACCCAATTCATGAAAGGATACACTTATAATTTGGAAATGTGATTTTGTTGGGTTATTATTTCATAACTATCGATACCAAGCAAGGATGGTATTACTCGATTCAGTACTTTAACTTCAATAAATGGATAATTTATCCAAATTAATTTTTTATTGCTGACAATTTAAATTGAGTCTACAAATGGCTGAATGTATTCTTCATATTCTAATGGGATAGAGCTTAATTTAGCCAACATCTGAATTTTGATATCGTTTCGTTGAAAAATATTTGATCAAGTTCTAGAGGAAATAGTGGAATCTTGGTTAACAATATTAGGCTTTCAAGTCACTATATTATTATCAACAATGGCCTGAATATTGAAACAGAGCCCCTTCCCATTATAAATAACACAACATTCTCACAGAATGTTCTCATTCACGAAAGTGTCGAAAACTATGCCTCTCTTTTTACCTATTTATTAATCTATGAATAATAATTGCAGAGCAGACCAAGTGTTCCGAAAAATCAAAAGGGGCTTTATTTTCTGCTAGCATAGCATCAAGGAAGTTTAAATCGATCTTAATTATCGGAAGCTTCGATTTATAAATATCCTATCAAAAACTACAACTTTAAAGATCCCATCCAGAATATCAGTACATTTGAAATCGATTTTCATGTTATTATATTCTATTTGAATTGATTTTTCTCTGCTTCAACTAAGGAACTAGTTAATTTACCATAATGTCGAAACTTTCAAACTTTTGAACTTGGTTTAAATTCAGTATTCCTTTTTCTATTAGCATTAAATTGATTGATTTGTTATCAATCATTACTCCAATTACAGAAAAATCTAATAGCATATGAATATCGTTATTGTCATATATATATGAACAAAATAAAAGCAAAAGGCTTTAATCAATTTCGAAGCAGTTGAATGAGCTTGCGAATGCTGAGATACAAACGTGAACCAGATTCCTTAAACCAAACGAGTGCACAACCTTTTTCAATGAGAAATTACAAAAAATAGAATAACACAATATCAAAGCGAAGTAGTTGATTTTAAAATAAAAAATGCCTCAATAATTCGGGTACTCTGTTGCAATGTTTAGTAATAAGGATTCTCCTAAGTTGAAATATATCCGATGAATTGATTTATCATAAAAATATCAAAATTTTCTGTACTAACTTCACCTCACCCCATCGATCATGTTCTTTTTACTAAAACCTTGAAATATTCTAAGTATCAATCGTTAATAAGATATGGGGAAAATGTGAAATATCTAATCAAAATTAGTATTGTAGGTTTATAGTCAATTAATATTCTATCTGGGATTCTTTATCAAAACTAATAATGAAATTGAATATTTGAAATTTACGGTATATAGTGCTTAGTATTTGGTCAGATGGAATATTTATATTCTATATAAAGGTTTAGTTACAATATTTTTTGTATATTATATGTATTATTTGTCAGTTGATATTATTTAGATCTAAATTCATTTTGATTGAAATCATAAATAATTATTAGATATTTAATCCAAAATTATTTAGTGAAGATTTGGAAAATTTTCATCAAATTAAATAAAGCAAAGATCATATGATTATTTGATTGTACTCATATCTAATTGAATTCATTATAAATTAATCAATGATAAATTTAATTAAAGATATCATCTCAATGTTAGAATATTATATTAATAATTATAATTAAATTTCAATAATTAATTTAAATTCAAATTTGATTTGGTTTTTAGCTTTTTAATCAAATTTATCGAATAAACTATAGCCAGTTATGATTAAAATTATTTGAAATATCAATGAACATAAATAAACTAATTACAAATAATTGGTATTGAGTTAGTATCAAATGATTAATTTTTAATATGTATATATTTAATTATATTAAGGATTACTGAATATCTCCATTTTAACCAATATATTTTTCAACATATAATCAAATATAATATTCAAAGTTTATATAAGTATATCTATTTCATTAAACATAAATATTAAGAGGAAGGAATTACAAGGATCAATAATAAATGATTGTTAATGCTGGTTTAGATAATATGAGGATAATCTATTAATCTATGGTATGAATATTAGATATTACAAGTATACCTGATCTAATTTAAAATACTATTCTTTTGGTTTCTTTTTATCCTTTTCAGATTTGTCTTTTCTGTCTTTCTTTTCTTTCTTTTCTTTTTTAGATTTCTTGGAACTATTTTTGGTTAGGGGAGATAAATCATTAATAGGCGATACAGATAAAGAGTTTCCTTGATCTATTTGAGAAGTACTCGTAGTATCAGAATCCGAAGTCATACCCTTAGATTTCTTTTCTTTCTTATTCTTCTTTTCTTTCTTTTCCTTTTTGTGCCGTTTGGGTGAAAGATTTGAAGTTTCTGCTTCTGATGAAGCATTTGAGGGATCTTGAGACATGGAATCAGATGTACGTTTGATCTTTCCGCTTTGATCAAATCGTGCACCTCTACGAGCAGTACGTCTACCACATTTTTCAAATAACTCTTCATCAGTTAATTTTGTCAAAAATTTACTAAAATATCAGTTAAAATCAATGGAATCCATATAACATCATGATAATAATTACTCGTCGGCATGCATGTTAGTAAACTGTCCTTTAACGAAAAAGCTATACAAAGCTTTTTTAACATTCTTTTGAGAATCATTTAATACTCTGGCAGTGATAATAGTATCAGGGTCAACTTTATTGGTTGGATTTTCGATACTTATTATCCCTACTCTGTTGACTCCTTGACTCAATATATCCTTTTCTTTACTCTCAACTTTGATTTGATCCTACAATATTGAACTTTAATTAACATTATTAGCATATTATTTATATTGTTTGCATACATCTTCGTTTTTATCTACAATGACATTGGACGAAACTTTGTTGTAAATATGATCCCACCAAGGAAAATCAAAATTAGTATTAGTAGCACCAATCTAATTGGAAAAAGTTAGCATCGAATTCAAGTACTAAATGGTTATATTATATCTACCCCATTGGTATCATTTTTCTTAGTTACAGTAATGGATCTTTTAATACCCTTCTTATCTTTACCAAGACCTTCACCTCTAAATTTAATTAAGAATTTAATTTTGAATAAAACTAAATTACTAATTTACTGTTTCCAACCATATTTTTCCAAATGGCTTTTACCAAAATCATTCATTTTATTATTTATTAATATATTATGTTGTATTATATTAAAATTATTAATTATTTATATATTTTTAATTATATCTATATTAAAAAGATATATTCAGTTGTTTATTGAATTGTTGGGGGGGTTTTATTCATTTAAGATTTTCATTGTCACTATTCAACTTATGGGTAACTGAGTTTATTTTTTACCCAAGTTAGACAATTGATTTGTTGATTAATTTATAATAAATAATATATTCTTTAAAATTAATTTAATTTTTATAAATTTTTATGATTTGGTATACAATATTAGATCAATTCCTCCCTTTTCATTTTGCAAACTATGTATCTGTTTACTATTTTTCCAATAAAAAATGTGAAAAAAATAATGTTATGGAACAATTACTAAGATGTTATCTTAACTCTCTTATATATAAAATTTTATAGACAGACTTCAAAATTAAAAATTTTCAAGGCAATATATTTTTTGATAGTATAAATGTCAGATTCAAATTATATTCGTGAGAAAAATATCAATTAGTATATATTTTTTATTGGATAAAAATACCTTAAGAATTATATTATTCAAAATATATCTTATTTAAAACTTATTATTTTGGGACTCTTAATATCTATAAACTTTTATGTTTGATGTTTTTGATTGATATTCATACTGGAGCTTAATCTTTTGTATTAAAGAATGTAATTATTACGTAGTTTATATACAAAAAACAGTGATGTTATAAAAATAGCATTATCATTAATAAAATGTCATTGAGTATAGCAGATTCATTATTATATAAATTATAAAAATAAATATTAAAAAGCACGATAAATAATTTATTCCATAAAAATACATATTAATTAATTAATTAATTAATTAATTAATCAAAATTGCCATGATATATATCTAATTATAATGACAATATTAAAAATACAAATTACCAATAACTTCTACTGAGTCAAAAGTGAAGAAGATATCGAACTATACTTTCGACATAGTGGACATTTGACTTGGGTAATAAATTCATCGATCATATTTCCAGATGCCAAATGACTGCTCTTAACACACCCAGCGTGGAATAAATGATTACAGGTAGATAGCTTGATCATTTTATCATTTGTATAACTGCAGCATAATCCAGTCGGAAGCAATTCACAAGGAGTAGTTGAGTGGAACTGGTTGGGGCTGTTCTGATATCTGGATTTAATTTCATTACACACTTTTTCATTATATTCACTGCTTTCAGTCATCAATGGGAAACGACATTGAGGGCATGAGTTAGTTGTTTTAAGCCAAGGAAACAGGCAAGCTTCGTGAAAGACATGCTGGCATGGCATCTGTCTGATTTGATGGTCTTCGGATGTTGCAAATTCATCTAAACATATAGGACAGCTTTGACAATCAGGAGGAATATCATTCACATCGATAACAGGTAAATTCTCTCTAGCATTTTCACTAGCACATGGTGGCATCTTTTTCTGGTCCTGCATGCTGAGTTGTTCGGCAATTCGAGTCATATATTCAAAATAAGCATCATCGCCCATTCGAGCTGAGGTCATTCTCATTCCATTATTGAATATGAATTGAACAGGGCCTGGCAAGATGAAGTAAAAGCCAAAATTGTTATTGCCATTTGGAGATGCATTCTGACCACTGTTTTCGGCGCCCGGCGTTTGTGCGTCCTGAGAGGCAGGAGGATTGGAATTCGTTTGATTAGACGGAGGATTTATTATATTTATAAAAATAGGGAAAATTTGAGGTGATGGCTGGCCTCCTTGTTGTTGAGGTTGCACGTTTTGGTTTTGAGAATTCAAACTTTGAAAGAATTCAGCAATATTCATTATTGATTATTAGCTATTGAATTATTAGTTTCAATTCAAAATACAGTCGATTCATATTGATTCATATGCCTTTTTATATTATTAAATTTGATTTTGAATTTTTGTTGAAATTTCTAGATAATTCAATAATTTGTTTCATATTAGTAATTAAGTCATTATTCCCTCATAAAGGTCAATTTCTAGAAAATTCATTATTAATCTGAAACATTTACTAAAAATAAATTTAAGGTAACTATTAGACAAATTATTGTTGAGGTGGAATTAACTCCCCGAAAATTAATACTTGTAAAATATATAAGCATCTAATTCCTTCAATATTAAACAATACTTATTTATTATATTTCAATATTGTTTTTATTGCCGAGTTAAATAACATTTGAAAATTTTATTGGAAAATACTTTATAATTTTAAAATATTGATTCGCTTATTAATATGATCCATAAAGAATATTTAATCTGAATTTTAATTTGACCTTTAAAATTAATGTGATCACAAGATATTATAATTTAAATACAAAATAATCACAAGGAAAAAAATAAATAATAAAAGTTATTAATGTCCAGGTATATATTAAGCCAACAATAATATTACCCTCCTATTATATAGTTAATATGAATGACCATTGATAATATTCGTAATATTGATATAAAATTTCACCCTTGGTTTTATACTAACCAGAAAAGATAATTCAATAAAGTTTAATCTATATATATCTTTTAAAGAATGTTTTTTCTATAATTGCCCTAGATTTACCTATTTATGAATCTTAAATGGCTTTGTTTATACGATATATAATGATCCAATTGCACAAATACTCTCATCCATTGACATCCAACTGACAGTCTATCGTTAAAATTACAATCCCATGTTATTAAAAATTATATTAAACAGAGAAAATACCATGAAATCGTTAAATATGTTCTTTTTACAAACCGTTATATATATATATATATACATATTATCGTGACATGTCTAATATACACTAGCTTTACTATCTTTTAAATTTCAAATGTCTAGGCAAAGTATCACATTTTCAATGTTAAAATTTATCAACATATGATTATAACAGCTTGAAATTTCTTCAATTAAAAATATAGGGTCATAGTATATTATAATTAATTAATCTATAGCACTACATACAAAATTTAAATATTAATAACTGTAACAGAATACCGAAATAAAATAACAAATTTGGGAGTATTGTATATTGATTGGAATGAAGGGTTAGCCCATTATTACATTTTATATATTTACAATAATTAATTTTTTATATTCAATATACGGTGTTGATAAGAAATTAGTATAATATATTAGTAAAAAGTATTTTATAATTTATTACTATTTACATTATATATAATCACCAAGTTTCAATAATTAAATTTTGATTCATTTTTGCAAAAAATAGGTCTGGATCAAGGTTTATTTATATTGGTACAATGATATTTCACACCATTTAACGAAATTAATCAAAAAATGATATGATATACAATTGATAAATCCGTATATAGTTGAAACTGATATAATATATATTTCGTTTCAAAATATTTATATGATTAACCTAATTTGAGGGTAAGATCATAAATTTCAATTCAATAAACATAATTATATTTGGATTTATATGATTTTCTATTAGAATAATAAAATATCTATTGAATAAATACGAAGAATATGAGAATTGATAATTTTATAACACTGAGTCTGATTTAATAGAATGACTAATTATTTCACAAAAACGTATATTTTGAAATTTTAATTTTATTAATCAGTGGTAATTCGAATGCATAATATTAATTACTAAATTAAAATCATATAAATTCAATATAGCAGCGATTATTTGAGATAAATCAAAGTACATAATACTTAAAATATAGAATTTGTGAAGAAATGTATTACTATTTTGTAAAACCAATCAATCTACTTGATAAAATTACACCAACAGAAAAAACTTTGAATTATTTTAAAATCGAAATTTCACAGATAATACACTTGGGCATATTTCACTATCATTGCTTTTGAGTCAAAATAAGTATTTCATAGTTCTAGAATTAGTATTTGAATTTTATATATTAATGTATTTGTATATATATTAAACTCATTTATATATAAAATTTTTGAATAGTAATATATATATATATATATGTGATAAATTAAAATTCCCAATCAAAATTTGAAATAAACCCCAAGTTTTGAGGAATATCAAATTAATATATTATTATAATAAACTTGAAAAATTAATAGATTTTCGGAGAGTAAAGTTTTATATTCTTGCAAAAAGTAACAATAAAAATTAGATTAAATTAAATCAAATTCCAAATTATTATATTTCGAGTTATTAAAATAATATGCAAAATATTATTCAGAAGAATGGTTTAAATAAAGTTTATAGCAAATTATTTACACAAATATTTATAAACATAATATTTTGTTTTCTTTTTGAATATAAACTTAACACAATATTAATTAAAAATATATCAAAAGTAGTGTTCGCATTAAGCAACTTGAAATTAAGAATCAGAATAAGAATATTTTATATTAAATAGATATATATTTAATATATTTGATATATGAATCATATTCAATTTAAAATCAATATGATTTATTATTTGCGAAACATAATTATATAGGTTAATTCAAAATGGTCAATAGCCAATTAAAAATATTCAATAATATCAATAATTGTAATTTACAGTTTTAATTAGTTATAGCCAAAATGATATCTAGATTATCACATTTTTAATATAATCTAAATAATGCATGAAAGTTGATATTTAAAACCTTGGTAAATATCAAAAAATAAATAAAATGGACAGATAAGTGAAGAATAAAATAAATGATGTGTGATATTAAACTGTATGCGAAATAAAAATGAACCATTTCCAATTATTCCAATCGGTTGATAATAATCGTAAAAGCAGTTTCGCGATCTTTAGACCACATCCACTGGCATTTCTCAACAAACTCAGTTTCTTTGTTAAAATCTATCTCTTGACCATTTGGATCCAAAAGCTTGGGCAGAGAAGCTTGACACTTGATCGGATTCAAGCCAACTTTGAGAGGAACTGACACACATATCAAGTCTTTGTGTTTTTCTGAGAGCTTGTCAGATGTCGAAGGAAGTGGATGCAAACTTGATGAACGAAGATTAGCATTGAATTTGATCAACTTCTTTAGGCGAGGTTCAATTAGTTCACACTTGATCAAAACTTGATTATTCGAGTTGGGGACTGTCAATGTAAAATGATTTTTTTCTTCAGATGCAATTTCAAGTTTCATAAATAACTTAGGAGAATCAATTACAATATTTGTAATAACCTTGGAGCTTGTATCTAAAAATCGATCAATAAACTAAATAAAAATAATACTATTGATGACACTTACATTGTTTGACTAACTCTACAAGTTGCAGATTGGGAGAGGGAACAGGAGAAAATGTACCGTTTTGAATCATAGGAGATGGTGTACTATCATTATTCTTATTATTGAAGCCTGAATTCGGGTGCTGAGAGAGTTGAGGAGGGATGTGGGGATTAGAGCCTTGGGATCCCGCTGAAAGGGTATGAGGATCAATTGCTTGAGGTATTCCAGTCATAGGCTGTTGTGTTATCATTGTATTAGGGATAGACATCTGAGTAAGGCCAAGTGCTGCGGTGTTATTCATTGAATTGGAATTCGCTGCAAGTTGTTGATACATAGTAGAAGCGTGTAAAGCCTGTTGTCTAGCCTGTTGCTCCATAAATCGCTGTTGCTGAAGTAATTGTTGTCGCTGAATAAGCTGTTCTTGTTGAGATAGACCCTTATGCTGTAAAAGTTGTTGCTGAAGTTGAAATTGTTGCTGTTGTGTTATTGGATCTAGATAAGGCCGTGACTTCATTAATTGACTCGCAGGGTGTGGCATGCTGGGATTGGGTAAAGCGGGTTGATAAGGGGATTGACCCATTTGGTTTTGCAAAGGATTTTGTAGATTTTGGGGCATTGTTTGGGAGGTTTGAAGATTATTCATTGGAATTTGGGGAGAGATCGATGATTGATGAAGTGAATAAGGTAATCCGGAAGGTGCTGATATAGATGAAACAACTGGTTGAGAATATAATTTATGAGGCTGAGCGCCTGGCAGAAAGCTTGTATTAGAAGAAGGCTGAGGAGATATGTACTCAGGAAGAATAGAAGCAGGAGGTTGTTGATACATACCAGATGGATGGGAAAACAGTCCAGGCTGAGTAGGATATAATGGATTCATTTGAATAGGAGCTTCATGTTGGCTAACTTGGTTCGGAGCAAAAGAATTCACTTGAGATTGCATCTGTGTTAAAAATGGGTGTTGACCTGGCATTGGCATTTGCGATTGCATAGAAGGAGTTAAAGGTTTTCTGGATTGTATGTGGTGAAGGGCTGAATTAGGGATTGATGCTAGATTGTTAGTAGTCTGCTGATTAGTACTAGAATGCTGATCAAATTCAGAGTCAGCAGAAGCTTTGATCAATTTTCTAGTTTCATTAAGAGGAAATGTAGTATCCCCTAATAAGCTTGTTCTCCAATCTTTAATAGGTGGAAAGGGCGCTTTGGAATCAGGTACATATCTATGGCCGCAATAAAATATCAAGTTTTGAGGGACAGGGAGATTAACGGGGATGTTGCGCCTATTTTTTATAGCGTCTACAAAACATAGTGATATCAGGTTATCTTCACTGAGAGCAATAGTACTCTTTAATTTAAATACACATTGATTGAAAATGTTATCTGGAGGTTGATGTGAAGTCTTAATCTAAATCAAATGTTTTAGAATAAAAATTAAAGTATAAATTCAAAAAAAAATACCTGATTAACATTGAGATATTTGGGACCAGTTAAGTAAAACTTATCACTAAAAATAAAAATGTTGATTAAAAAGTAAAATTAAAGGAATTGAATAATATTACCCGTTTCTAGAAATTTTGGTAATCTGAAGAATAATAGGCTCATTATAATCAGAATCACGCATGAGCACAAAGTCATTTAAGCCATAAAGAACACCTCGAATGTTGCAAGATAAGTAATCAGTAACATTTCTGTGCTCTGCAATAGTTGGGATATCTTTCCCAGGGCTTGTGCTACGAAATTTATCTCTGTATTTTTCATACAATTGTTTCATCTTATTTATATCTTCTAAATTATATTCGGGAACTATACCGCAAGTTTTAATTGCATTGTCAAAGATCAAATTTACTTGAAAATCCAAAAAATCGAAATTTCTGATTGTTCTATTTAACCCAAGTATTAGATTAAAATGAACCGGACTCTCGACGAGATCAAGATATGCTTTTAATTTAGTATCTTCTTCTTTGGTTAGATCAGGGTTGATAACATGTGGTCTAATGAAACCAGGTAATTCGCTCAAACTTTTTACGGTATCTTGTAATCCAGATTCTTCTGCAAATTCTAAAAATTCTTTCAAAAACATCTTCATAGCATTTGAGTACTTGGTTAAGATGGCCAAAAAGTGATTTGCAGAAGGCTCTTCAATATTAAAGCCGCTAAAATCTGGAATATTCGAGTCTTTGTCATCTGATTGATAGCCCTTTGAATCAACAATAATTAATATAAGAATATTATGATAAAAATATAATAAAAATGATTTACCCTAGAATCTTTAAAGAGAGGTGTACCTTCACGAGGAGTACTGGTAGCGTCTCTATTAGATGATGCTTCATTTTTACGTGATCTAGGCTTTTTCTTAGAATTAAATAATTTAACCCATTTGGGATCACTGCTGTCGGGAACGATATCCAAAGGATATTGGCCATATGTATTTTGAGCTTTAATATTAGCATGATATTTTTCAATAAGTAGCTCACACGTCTCATATTGTCCATTGTAGGCAGCCCATATGAGTGGAGTAGAGCCAAAATAATCATCCGTTTCTTCTATATTCGCCCCCTGTTCGATTAGATGCTGGACGAGACCTTTGTGGCCATTGTAAGCAGCACAATGAAGTAAAGTCCAATTATAAGAAATCCCATCAAGCTTAGTGGGAAAAGCTTGATTAATGTCTTTGGGTAGAGGAATATAAAAATCATAAGGAAAGTCCTTGTCTTGATTTTTAGCAATAAAAGACATTAATTCAAGTACACTTTTTGGCGGTTCTAAATTTGAATGATTCAAAATACTTATTAATTGTTTTAAAACCTAAATTCGATAATGAAAATTACTTTTATTTCCCGATCCAGATTTCTTCAATTTAGGATAAGATTCGTCGATATCTTGGTCAGTTAATTGAGATAAGGATTGTCTGTCTATTTAAAATTAAATAAAATTGTGATAATTAAATACGATGAAAATGAGTACCTCTTTTAGATGATCTTGAAGGTTGTTGTTTCATGTCTAAACTCCCATCGTTATCATTTTCTTGAGTCTTCTTTTTAGGCTTAGAAGATGGCTTCTGATAAGTTGGATATGATTTGCAAAATTTATCGATTGTGACAGCATCTTCATAAACCTCACTCCCTGGCATATTATAATGTTTAGCATTTTTAACTAATAAATCAAAATCTTCAAATAGCAGTGACCAATCTGGATATTTGTTAGATTCAATATTATTTTTAATCATATCCAGACAAATTGGATTGGTAATAGCCTTATAATAATCAGGATACTCTTTTCTGCTAGGTAATTCATGAAATAAATCACAAATGAATCGATTACTATTAATTAAAAAGTAAGTTGGCATAATTAAATGTAAATATTGAATAAATGATATTACTCTTCCGTCAAACCTACTACTTTGGCAAAAAATTGAAGCATTTCCTTTTTAAGGGTTTTAAAATCGACATCTTTCGATTCCTATTTCAAAGTTAAAATTTCATTTATATGAAATGTTTGTTTATATTTACTGTTTGCTGTTTGGCACTTCTTGCTAGAGACTGTCTTGTAATTGGTGAATTAGATGTATTTGAATTGTGATCTAATTCTTCTAATTTTATGTTATTCGATTTATTTTTAGATTTTTGAGGAGACATTTAATTTTAATGAACTATTTTAAATAAATATTAGAATCAATGTTAAGTTAAATGCTTGAAAATAATTTAAAAATTAAATTTTCAATGAAATGTTTTAGTCGAGACTAGAATATTAAAATTATAACATTTTATGGATTTTGAATAGTTTGAAAATATATGAAAACTTTGTATTACCCCTTATAACTATTTTAATTAAGATATTAATTAAATTTATAATGAATAATTTTACAATTTGATGATAATAATAAATGAATAAGATATTGCTCAATCAATTTCACATTTTAATCGATTTTATTCCCCTTGAATTTTTATGGGATTATATTACAAATATATTTACTCTTTTTTGAATTAATCACGTGGTACAAAACCATTTGCTTCTATTAAATTGATATGGATTTTGGAATAACTAAAAATGGAAATGTTCCTTTTATATTTAGTTGCTACAAGAATTTGAATTCAATTATAAAATGAATGGTTATTCATATTTTTTTTCAATTTCCTAAATAAATTATGAAAGAAGTGTTTACCGCTGTAACAATTTTAATTTCAAATATTATATTCAAATGAATAAACTGTAGAAGTTTTAAATTGAACATTTCTAATAACTTAGGATATCAATCAAAATACAAAATCGAATTTCAGTCATCACTGCAAATATACAAATAGATATTGATCTCTTTAGAGTTTTATCCATTAATTTGAACAAAAATTGTTCTCTTGGATCAGATGTATATCAATGAAATGAAATTAATAAATTCATATTCACTGCAGGAAAACCACTCAAATATTCATAAAGAATATAAATGAGTATTTATAAACTATCGAATGAATAGAACTATCCCATACACGATATTTTTATTGAATATTAACTAAATTAAATTAGTTGAAGACCATAATTAATATAGCCATTTTTGATGATTTCGTTAAATGAATCACTCAATATTTGGCTAGAAGGGATAATAATCTCAGTCTGTTCTTGAGTTTTGGTTTTCTTCGTTTGGACATTGATTCCAGATAGTCCACATTTTTGATTTTCACTTTGATTGAGGCAATTGTGTCAGTGGGTAAAAAGTAGATCGATTTACATATTGTACAAGTATACCTTGAATGAGATGATGCTCGAGGGAAACTAAATAATGCAGTACATCTATCTTTAATGTGACCATTAAGACAGGGAGCTTTTTTAGGATGATTCAATTCAATCTTTTTTGAGAATATGAGACAAGATTCAAAGTAGTCTTTGAACTCCAATAATGCTGGATTAAAATTAGACTTCCATTGATCTCGTAACTTAGTTTCATATTCAGTATCATTTTTTTTGCAAATTAAGTGAATTACTTGGAACCAATAATTTTCAATTTTTAAGAAGTATTATTCATTATGGTGTAGTAAGCAATAATGGAAGGAAATACCCGTAAACTTATAGGATGGATACTTATAACAAAATTAACCAATTTACATATCGAATCTACATGATTGATGTCATTCTTTTTATACTTATGAATAAATTTGCCTTTGAATACGTCAAAAAGCTCCAAACCAGAAAATAGCAACTAAAATTTTCAAAATATGATTGGTAAACGAGTGAATTTGGAATATTTATCTTGATAATATAATATATACTTTACTAATCTGTGTAAGTAGAAAGCATTAAATTTAGTAAATTCGATAATTGCTTCCCGAGGTTTAATTCGTAATTGTTGGCTACTTTCAATGTGATGATATAACCCAAATTTTCAACAAATCCTCTCCTTCTAGGGCAATGGTTTGAGCTCAATATCCCTTCTATCCTTTTAAAAACTCAGGATTGCACTATTAATAAATAGGCAATGTCATCATCCCACTTTAACTCCCAAAATTTGGGATAAAGTCTGGCACCGAACTACTCCACTTAAACGCGATGCATACTTGGCCTTTTGAAGGGCTTGCAGTTACTCCATACCACAAAGGGAAAACTAGCTGAGCCTGTCCAAATTTCTCTTCTTATTCGACATCACTATCGTTATCGTTGTTTTCAGTGATTGTCTGGTAGTTTGCTGATCTGGGAGTATATAGGAAATCCAGCTGAGGTTGAATTTGTTGGATCAGCTGGTTGAAGTTCTGATTTAGAGCTGTTTGAATTTGTGAAGAATTGTAATGGATATGATTTAATCCTTCAAGGTGGTTAAGGAATAAAATTGATTCCAGATCCTCATTCCAGATAATTAATGACCGATAAAACATATCTGAACAGAAATAAAAAACATGAAATTTAACCAAAGAATTAAAATATATGAAATGTTTGTCAAGATGTTATGGTCCTTTTGAACCCCACTCTACTTTCATATAAAATCCACTATTTAGTAGATAAGCTGCATATGAGTCTTTATGACAAATAAGGAAGCACATTAATATAAGATTGTGTTCATTTACTAACGATAGCTGCTACTTAATTCCATCCACCTTCACCGTCATTATTAGGAACTTATAAAGACAATTTAAGCTCTAGCCAATTACTAATTGAATATGGTTCATTAGGTGCTTTAATGGCATCAATAATTCTAAATGGCTTTGAAGGTTAATGATTCTGAAAATCTAATAGAAGTAAATAAAATTCAATTTTATGAAATTAAAATATTGAATTAAGCACTAAAACAATCTAAAATTTAATATGTAAATTCGACTATCTTCAGATCATTTCACACAGTTAGGTCCTATAATACTTCCAAGGATGGTAATTGATATAATATTCATTTATATCAATCTTGTTACAAGTATTATAATCAACACAATTATTTAATATCCTTTAATTTTTTTCATATATTCTTGAAGTCTCCAAATCACCTTTATTAAATTTTTATTAATTTGAAATTTTGATTATGGGATAATTTAAACACAATATTTTCAATATGATTAATTTCTATTCACTAATCAATAGTCTTGATTTTATTAATATTATAATTCAACTTAGTTCTATTTGATTATATTAATTAGAAATGTCCTCAAATTTGGTTTAATTCTTTGCTAATTTTTTTAATTAAGTATAATTTTGATTATTCTATAATTTAATTAATTGATTCAAGTATATTCCATTAATAATCTGATGAACTTTAACTTTGATTAATATAAAACATTTCGAAAACATAATACTATACAAATAATATATAATATAGTAATAAAACATCTGCTAATTTAAATCAATCCTAATTATATAATAGAGTTGGCTCAATTTTTAATTAAATATTCAAAATTTATATCTATAATTGTGATATTTAAATATGCAGATAAATTAAAAAAAATTCAATTGATATGATTAATTTGAATTGTTACATAGATTGATTGATTTATAACCAATATATATATCGACATTGAGAGTTATTATAAATCTATTGATTAAATGGGTATAGATCAAATCATTATTAATTTTGATAATATTTATATCATATGACTAATTTTTTAATTGAGGTATTAAGATTTTTAATTTATTTGCCAACTTAAAGTTTAAAATAATGAATGGTTAATTATGACACCAGTTAAAATATCGATTTTAATCTTGGTATCCTTGTAATTCACATATATTGTTAAAATGAGGTGGCAATTTATTATTACAAGATTTCAACAAATGATATAACTGACGCTCGATTAAATATATTAAATACTTTATTGCCTTTTAGATAATACGAATATCTTAAAATCTCCAGATTTTGGAAGAATATTACCGAAATTTGAGGTTTGAATTGAATTTCCATAAATTGCCAAGTGTAATTTACGTAGATTACGCAAGTGCGCAAACATTTGATTCACTCTTTGAACCTCAATTCTCAAAGACAATATTTCTACCATACTGATAAAGCTGAACAATTAAACTAATTTTATTATATTACTCATTATTTTACATATCCAATATATGAATACACTTAAATTGTATATATCTTATATCAAATATTCTATCTAGAAATGATTCTAACATGTGAGCATATATTAGAATAGTCTGTTTTGCAAAAGTTTTGAGCAAAAATATATAAACATGATAACAGATTTAAGTTGAATTTCCTATCAAAGGCCCGACCAAGTTTTTATATACAGCTATATTCAAAGTGACGTGTTCATGCAAATATTTAATAAATTATGATTTGTTGAATAGATGAAACTAAAGGAAGTGGTTTGATTGGAAATTTGATATTCACAAAAATATCATTTTCTTCTAAATTCACCTTGTTTTATTGATTTCATCAAAGTCCAATCATAAAATGACATAAAAAATTATTAAAATCTAACACTTTGAATTTTCCAACCATCCAATCATATTGAGTGATTAATTTGGATTTATCTTTTGTTTCTATTTGACTGGATGACGAATTGGTATTTTAAAAATGGAGTATAAATACTTGAAAAGGGTCCTTTCGCCATATTACTGTTTAATTTGGATTCTTAATTATTTTTATTAACATGAGTACCACTAGCAAAGGATCCAATAACAACAAAACAAAAGTCACATTAGATGGTATTACAAGAATTGTTTCTCTTACTCCTTTTCTCTCTTGGTCTGAGTTTGAAGAATTAGTCGGACAATTATTTAATCATCCTAACAAGAGTTTCTCCGCTACATATTATGATGCTGATGGTGACCTTATCGCTATTGATCGTCAGGATGAATTTGAAGAGTATCTTGAGAATAACATCGGTTCTAAGCTCTTTTTAAAAGTTGGCCAAGACAAGGATAATATTGACTGGACGGTAGTTAAATCTTCGGATGAACTTTCTCTCAATTCCCCAAGTCAAGTTGATCAAGAAGAGGAAAGAAATTCAAAAGTCTCCGTTGATCCTGTATCGTCTTCCTTACTTCAGAGATTTTTCCCCAACTATCAAAGTCCCAACACTATGTCTGAAAATGAAAGACAAGATCAATTGTTTCAAGAAATGCTGCAAAGATCCGAAAAAGCTTTATTGGAACTTGAATCGCCACAACATACTTCCGCACAGTCGCACAATCATTCTCGATTACCCAGCTTAAGCACGTCGGAACATTCCACTCTGCCTAAATTGCCTACTGAAACTTCCCAAAATCCAAATCCTAAAGATTTCCCACAGATTTCTCATTTAACACCTCCTTCCTCTCTTGAGGAACACAATATTGAGACATCCGTATCTCCACCATTCCCACCCTCACAGCCTGCTTCCGACGATAGCTACAATCCCAATACTGAACTTAACGAACCTCATTTTAATAATGGATCTACTAATGTTGATCATCCAACACAACCTAATCAAAATGAACTTCACACCAACTCTCCGGTGGATTTTTCCAATATTTCATCTTCTGATACTGCTCTTCAAACAGCCGAATATTATCGCCCTAAGCCATTCGGCTTTCCTTCTATTGATCAATCTGAAATTGAAGCTAATCAATCCAAATCTCCACGTTTAACCAGCTCTCTTGCAGATTATCCAGTCACTAGTAATGTTCAGCATATTGACCATGAATCCGGCTCTATCACTGAAGAGGAGTTTTCATCTCCTAGATCTGTAACGCCAGCAGATGACTCTACTTCGAATCCATTTGTTGATGTTGTTGAAGATAATGCAGACGGTGACAAAAGAAATCAGGATTTAGAACTTTCTCCTGACCATAACATTCCACCATATTTTGAACCACATATTGCAATTTGCCCACCTCATCCAGATTTCATGAATGAGTTTAATCTAGAACGAATTCAAGAAGAGATTCAAAAAAATTCCACTTCTCTGATTGCAGCTAATTCTCCTCGTCTTGAACCTACTAACTCCAATCCTCAGCAGGATGGGTATGATAATCAAGTTTTACCTCCACCACCTGAACCATACCTTACTATTTGCACTCCGCATCCTGACTTCCCTCATGAAGAAAATAATCACTCTGAAACCAACAATGAAATTAATAATATAGCTATAAACGAGACCAGCTCAAATTCAAACATGCAAGAATATAGAAATATACCTGCTCAAGGCACGACTTCAGATGTTAACAACTCTACTACCCGAGCACCATCACCTCCTATGCCACCTCTTCCTCATTGCATTTTGCAAAGTGTTATACCTAAGTCATCGTCACACGAGGAATCTAGCCATTCTCAGCCTGAATATGAATCTAATGAACAGATAAACAATAGCCAAGACCAATCCAACCAAATAGATGCCAATAGCACAAATGATCCATCTTCCGATCGTACTCTTGAGAATATTACAAAGGTATCACGTTTATTTGATCAATATAGATCATGCATCCCAAATCAAATGCATGTTACTTTAGTTGTTGATATTCTCATAGATCAAATTGTATCTGGTGTGCAAATTGAAACCAATGTATTGGAAGTTAGTCTTCAAAACCTATCTGGTCAAACTTATCCCACCAGCAACCCATCTAGAGCCTTTATGGATTCGCTTAATTCTCTTTTCAGGCAATTTGGTACATCTTTACATCAGTTTATGGATCAATTCAATAACCATCTAAATGTTGATGCTGGTCAATCTAATCAAGATCAAACTAACAATCCTCGTGATGCTAACTCAAACGACTCATTGAATGAAAAATCTACTCAGGATGGAACTGAAACACCAGCAATTCATTTCCCCAATGTCCCTCAGCACCAACCTTCAAATACTCCACCACATCACCCACACCCATCTTACTCTCGAAATGAACCCATACATTGGCCGCGTATTCCTTTCCATTTCCCCCCATTTCATGCTCCACCATTCCCTCATCCTCATCCTCATCCACATGGTCCAGGCTCTGGTCCTCATACTCATCCTCCAGGCTGCCCTGGTCCTCGCCCACCACATCATTCTCCAGATCACCAACCAAGACCTCATTCCCCACCTTCTCCTCCTCATCATCGTCACCACCACCATCATTCAAGATTTCACCATCGCCACTCAACCCATCATTCTCATGATCGTCGCGAATCAACTAGTACAGATTCCAGCTTAACTGATCGCCCAAGACGTCATAAATGTCATAGAAGGCACAGAATCGTAAAATCTCATTTATCCCCGCCCGATGAAAATCAAAAAGAAGAAAATAACGCTGATATCTCTTCCAGTACTATAGTTGTTGACCAAGCACCTAAACAACAAGATAAAGATTCACTTTTCCCAATGCGCGAAGAATTGAAAAACTCCCAAACCCCAATTGAAGGCCAGATTGAATCTGATAATGAGGTTGAAGTGAAAGTTTATATTCCCCCAAGACGCTCACACACTTACTCTTACACTCAGTCTGAGCTGAATGCCCATAACAATCACGAAAATACACAAGTTGAAGAGGATAGCCATGGTCATGAAAGAAACCAGAAGTTGCTACACCAATTGAGAACTTTAAACGATATGGGATTCCATGATGATCGTCTTAACCATCGTGTACTCGATGTATTCGATGGTGACCTTCAAAAGGCTGCAAACCACTTACTCATCATTGGAAATGTGTCAGAATAGTTAGTTTCTCTTGCTTCATTTTAGGTTAATCTCTAGTATGTTCATTGAAATATATGTTTTTAATCGATTTTGATAATTTAATCATTTTATATTGTTGAATAAATATATTTTATAGTTTAAAAGTTAATTTTCATTAATAACATTGATGTAATCAATATATTTTCCATTTATCTGCTCTGTAGTAAATCAATATATCAATATATAAAGAAAATTCATGTATTTGGTTGCTTAATCTGAATGTTTTACTAACTTAAGAAGTATATTATGTTGAAAATTTTTAGATGCAAATATTCTATCTTATTTACTAAATAGTTGATTAAAAAAGTTTTGTTTTATTTTTCATTGTATATTCTTTCAAGTTGAAATTTTGGACTAGACATACTCAATAATCAAATTATTTTTTTATTTATACTAATATCTTTATATATTTATGTTATTCTAAAAGTTTTGGTATAGCCTCTTCTCTAAGGATAATATTTGAAATACAGTATATCATATTATTCTGTTCTTATACTATTAATTTATATAACCAATCATATTCAATAATTCATTAATATCTATTCAATTAATCAAAAAATCATTAGATCTTTAATAGATATGATATTTTAAATATTTGAAAATAATCATATTAATAAAAGCCATTAAAATATAAGTCAAAATTACAGATACACCTGTTCGCAATGATAGAGAACTCACCAATTATGTAAAATAGAAAATAATAAGTAATTAAATAAAACGAAATAATTAAAATTGAATAGTATATAATTCAAAAATAATAATTTTCCATATCTATCAAATAATAGTTTATTTATCAGAATAATATTATTACATGTGATATAATAATGATTACAAATAGTTTATTTAATTCGATTAAGAAAGAATGACATAAAATTATTCTAAAGGATTTCTAATATGCATTGCGACAGTATCGACTATATTTTTGATTGATTAAAATATCCATTTTAATTTATAAATCATCAAACTATCTGACAAATTTAAAATTCAAGTTTTAGATGGAAAGTAAAATGAGATAATACTTAATTTATTTAAACTTATTTTAATACACAATAGTATTTCATAATTAATATCTCAAGGCCGTTTTCAATTATGTATCATTAATATATTTTAATATAATGAGAATAAAATCTCCAATAACTAAGAATAATGAAACCAAGCAAGAGTTGTCCGATAAAATTAATATATTTTCATTTGGTAATGAACAATTATCAAGTAGACATTACTTAGATCAGCAAATTAAAGAAATGATGTTGAGCACATTAACAACAAAATAAAAACAAGTAACAATCAAGATTTTCGAAGATCCTAAAATTAGAGTCAGAGTTCTTCAACAATTACACTAGATTCCAACTACTGTCAGTATTGCCAGTTCTCTAATATTTAATATTTCTGAAAAGGAAACTGAAAAAACTTACAATGAAAGATCCCTGTAAAATGAATGGTAATCCATTTCAACCAAATCGCAATATAGCGAAAAAGAAGCAATTACCTAAAAAATTAATCAATAGTCCTTCTAATGATATACCCACCCAATTGCATTCTGATTCTGAAATCGATATATTAATGAAAGAACATAATGATATTGAAATAACTTCAAAGCTGGATAAATTGAACTTATCTAATGGAAATAACTCCCAACTTATTCTGAATTCTGATATATCTGCCAATACTTCTGTTACGTTATTAAATAATTTTAAACCTTCACCTCCACTCTCCTTCAATCCTTTGCTATATCAGAAGAGCCTAATTTAGAAAGAAGAGATTCTGCAAATAGCAGTACAACTCTTTGTAGCAACAGTTCTCGTACATTTTATTCAGAAAAAATATTTTGGCCCCAACCAATTTAAAATTGATAGAGACAATAATGAAACTTAGAATGGCTGCTAAATCGAAAAATAGAGTGGTAAAGCTCAACAATCTCAATGTAAAAGTTCTCCAGCCATATTCTGATCGAGAGAGTCGAAAACTCTACCTTCAGAGAGCGCATTTAAGTTTAAACCACGATTCAAATACATTAATTACTAAAGATTTCAAAATGTTTAATAAGCACCACTTCGATCAAGAAATATATGAAGGATGGAACCATGACTTAAATCTTCCAAAGGATAGTGCTAATGTATATGTATATTGGTAGGGATATGAAATCTATCTACCAACTGAATTTTTGCAGCAATTTCTGTAGGATAGTTCATCATTGAAGAGTGTTCTTAAATTTCTTGCAACAGTCTTATCTTTAGTTCCCATCGTTCTCCCATTCATGGCACTTCATTACTGGTTTTTTACCCCTTCAAGGAGATGTATTAAATATGCTTTCATCTCCAACAGGTTGTATTTTAACCGCAACATGGTAAATGCTTAAATTGATATATTTGATTTATAGTACTAATTTGTTTTAGGGTTTTACCTACTGTTGTTATTCCTCGACATTAGCGATTATAATCTTTGTAAACATTCCCTTTTTTATTTAATAAATTTTCACTTTTAAATAATAATATATTGACTAAATTAATTAAAATTAAAATAATTAACTTTATTAATGTATCCACCATTTTAATATTGTTAAGTAATATTCCAATAAGTTTAATTATTACATATTAATATTTTGAATTTGATATTTAATAATAAGTGATGAAATTACTTTTAATCAAAAATGGTTTCTATAAACCCTTAGGATTTCAAATCATAATTTACACATTATTATGTAATAATGAATTTATATTGTGTAACAAACAATTAAAGTATTTGCTATCAAAAAGCAAATATTCATAATCTATTATCATATTATAATTATTATAATATAATGAAAAAATTATAACTCCTAAATTTTCCTGTTATTAATGAAATTTGAAATTGATACCAATTAATAATTTAATAGGGTACATATTTTCAATATTGCTTTATTAATAAATTAACTCTCAGCAAAAAATATTATAGTATATATTCAAGTGTCTATATATTAAATAGTTTTTTTTAAATTTAATGAACTATAATCTAATTAAATTTTATAATATATATGTATATATTCTGATATTTTTATATTATTTTATTCATTTTTAAATAACTATTTGAATACGTTAAAAAAATTTTTTAAATTAATAATATCATTATTATTTATTAAATTATCAAAATTATATTAATTAATTAAAAATGAAATTATTATATATATATATATATATCAATTCAATTAATTTAATTTAAGTACAGAAATTATTAATTATAAAAGATATAAATAGATTATTTAATTATTTAAGATATTATAGATCTTTAATATTACTTTAAATAATTTTATAAATTTTAAGAAACAATTTTTGAATTTATTCTATAAATTGTAAATCATATTATGACTCATTATTTTCAATAAAATTGATTGATAAATTTTGATAAAATATGGTTAAACTCACTAATCATCATTTTCAATACTTTTAATATTAAATTTCTTTTTGATTTTAAAAATTGATGAAGAAAAATTTGTATAAATAATAATCTAATATGAATTGTGCAAAATATCTGGTCTTCGAATAGATGATATGTAATGTAGTGATTAAAAGGCTACAGAAATGTCTAATACTTGATTAAATAGTATATTAAATATATCATACATTAACTTTAATCAAAAGAAATATTCTTTAGGAATGTGAAAAAATAGGATGTAATCAATAATAAAAGGTTATCTGACAAGTTTCAAATATATTTATTTTCATGTTATAATACCAAAAAATATTTTATATCATATAAAATTTGAAATTAAAAAAAATGTTGTGATTTTTAAGTCAACTAAGAGATAAAATGGGTTATATGGTACACTTAATCATGACAATGATATTACATTACAAAATTTGAAAGTGAGAAGGCTGTTGAGGTACTCCCATCCCTGCAGGATGCTGAATATGATGATGCTGATGAGGCATGCCCATGGTTTGGTTGTTCATCATCATAAGCTGCTGTTGTTGCTGCTGATCCATCATCGAATCAAATCCCATGTTGGGATAGGGCAGAGGGTTGTTTCCAGAATTACGGGATGAATTGACACGGAATGGGTTACTGCATCGATCCTTACCAAATCTAATTGCGTATCCAGAATAGCTTGGGTTTTTCTGAATTCTTTCATAAGCACTAACCGCATTTAATAAACTAGTAAAATTGACAAACCCAGTGTTTTTCTCCTTAATAATATGAACTTGTTCGATTTCTCCAAATTCGCTGAAATCACTTCGTAGCTTTTGTTCGGTAAAGGAAGGGTCGATACCACCCAAATAAATGTTCCTGGTTGCTCCCTTTCTCAAGGAGTCAATAATTCTTTCAGATAAAAATACAGGTTTGGCCCAACCTAATTTGATTCTTCTACCACGAATCATAATTCCCTGGTAAGACGCTTGCTGAAAAAAGTTAGCAGCTTGGGTCACATCCACGAAAGTGACAAACGCACAATGTTTATCTAACATTAATTTAACGTTAATAAGCATACCGCCTCTTACTACATTACAAACATCTTCTGCAGTAGTTTCAGGGTGCAGATTCCCCATCCAAATTTGACGTAATTGGTGGGCAAGATCGCCTGGAGGTACAGAAGACATAAAAGAGATCATTTAAATAATAATATTGTCAAAACTGAAAACTTGGAATATTTTAAAGGTTAAAATGAGGAAGTTAACAAAAGATAAAATATAAAAGGGTCAAAGCTGGCCAAAGAAAAGGGATAGGCGCACAAAGTGATAAAAACAAAAAAGAGAATAGAAGGGTCCAAGAAGAAATAAAGAATGAATAGTAAAGAATAGGCTATGGAATATTAAATTATCAAATTGCAGCCAAGAAAATAAAAAAAGTAATAAGAAAGAAAGCAAGAAGAGATATTTTGTATAGGGATTAATATAAATGTAGGGGTAGAATTGACAAATAAAATTGCCTTATTGGGCATTTGACTAGGTACGAAAAATGAGCATTAGGTAGAATGTTGTGTAAGTGCTCAATTTCAAACTGTTCCATATTCGTCTTCTCTATTAAATTTTGAGTGACGTCTATCGTGTCTCAGTTTGTTAACCCCTGATTATTTGAAGAAACAGGCTGGCTGATTATGGTGAGAATATTGCTTTCTTTGGCATGTTTGTGCTTGTCTTTGAATATCCATACCAAACTTGAGTATATTCTTCAAGAATTGATTTACTGAGTATTTTCTATTTGATGGAATGGAGCGTGCTCTTTAATTCATCCATTGCATTAATAATGAATCTGATTGGAATGCTTTCTAAATAATGAATTTGGGTTTAAGTAATTCAATTAAATCCTTATTAAGATATGATAATTAATCTTAAAAATAAACTGTTCTACTCCGGTTAATAAGAAAATAAATAGATTACATGGTATAATTCTCAGGCAAACTGATAATATACAAAAGTTTATATTTTCAGATTATGAATATGCTGCTAGTTCTTCACAATGCTAATAAAGATAACAACTGAGCTTTGAAAATGTAATGATTAAATTAATTAAAACCATTACTTTTACATCTTAATTATTCTGCAAGTAGATTTTTAAAATGATAATTTAGTAAAACAGTGTTATTAAATAAGAAATTTCCAATAGAACAATATAGCTTTCTTAGCGAAAAATAAAGGAATTATATTTTGATTTAAGTATTTTAATAAACTTGGTCATCTAAGGTAATTTACTTGAACTTATTAAACTCTATTGGTTTCCTTAAGATCATCACAATATATAATTATTTACAGAACGGAACATTGTGATTAACCGGGTTATATAAATTATATAGTATTTTTTAAATATATTTAATACTATTTTATCTATTTAGTATTAGATTTCCAACCAGACTTTTCAGCACTCGATTTTTAGTTCAATGCCTGATTGATACAGACTCCGCCCATTCTATCCTAATGTAGTTCTGCATAATACATAATTGATATATTTTTTCAAAGTTATTATCTCAAGTTAATTTATTATATTACATTTGAATTATATTTTACTTACTGAATTTTAATTACAAAGTAATTTGATTCAATTTTCAATTTATTTTTCAAAACAATAAATATTTTTTTCAAACGAATTAAATAATATTTAAAATAATTAATTTTGTTAAATAACAATAATATAGTTTGTTTAGATGCTTTTTCTTTAAGCTGTGATAACTTTTAATTTATACAAATTTTTATTTCAAATTTTAGGCTAATATGTATTAATTATACTTGTCCACATTTCAAATAAGATAAATTTTTTGATTAGGGCTTTGAGGTCCAAACTCTATAAGAATAATGTGGTATTAATTTATGCCTAATTCATCTTTGTATATTATTTATATGAGTATATATAGTAAAAATCTGAGCAAGGGAATGTATTTTATAAATTAAATATTAGTTTAGAATGAAAAAATGGCAAATTTTTTAATTTCTGATTTTTCAAGTATATTGATAGTTTTGAAATATAAATATATATAAAATATATAAAAGAATTAATATTTTTAAAATATATATATATATATATATTTACCTTAATATTATTTCTTTAGTAGAATATTTTTAATTCAAAATTTAACATTAAATTTAATCAAGTTTAAATTAAATAGTGATAATTAAATTTTTTGATTTTAATATTATTAATACTTAACCATAAACCTTTAAAAGTCATTTAAAATTTATAAATAGCTTATATAGATAGTATTTTATCTAAATTTAATATTTAATATAAAAGTTGTTTCTTTAAAATATAAAGGATATTATTTAAAATTTATTTAAATTTAAAAAACTAATTTTAACTATTATTTTTTATTAAATAATAAAATAAAAAATTATCTAAAAAATTAAATAATAAT
>JNEM01009710.1:0-14756 GCA_000697335.1 Conidiobolus incongruus B7586
TATATATATATTATAATATTTATTGAATTATATTGATTTTTTATATATTAAAAATCTTAATTAAATATTTTTAATAAAGTTTTAAAAACAAAAATATTGCAAATAAAATAAAATTTTATTCCAAATAATTGAATCAAGATCAATTAATTTATATTAATATTTATTATCAAATAATATTTTAAAAATTTCCAAATAATCAATTATTAAAATTATTGACAAACAATTCAGATTTGATTTTAACTATTTTATTTTATTTCAATAATAATTTTATATTTTCAAAAATATAAATATATTTTAAAATAAAGAATATAATTAAAATATAAACCCTTATGATTGATTTATTATATAATTATGATATTTGATAAGTATAAGATTTGAGATTATTTTAAATCCAATTGGAAGCTATTTGATATCCTTTTTAATATAAAATATTTAACACTCTAATTTTCCATATAATTAAATATGTCTGTAATTAATATTCATTATTTTGAGAAAAATATTAATTTTATTTAATATCAAAATTCTAGTATGATAAAATTAAAACAATAATATATGTTTTTAATTAGAAAAATATACCCTATAATACATTTAAGTTAAAAAAGTTAAGAATAATACATATATTATACTTGATATTAGAAAATTTTGATGGTAAACAATTATATTCATAAGTTATAATTAACAATTTGATAATTTTTGTTAAATTATTCGATACTTAATGATAAATATGATATTTTTGGATTTATCAAATAATTTAATAATGTTAAGATAAATATTACGAAATAAAGCTCAAATCAGAAATGAAAAACTATGATGAAATAATACTAAATCCTACCGATTATCGTTAAAATCATAAACAATAAATATCACACAATCCATTAAAATTATAAACATAAGAACAACAATTGAATACAAGTAGAGTTAATTTAGTAAGTATAAAATTTCTCTAGCTCTTGTAGCTATCGAAGAGTAATTTTGAATCCTTTCATTCAATTATTTATCAATAAATTTTATCTAGAATACTTATACGCTATCATTGCCCTTTGTTAAAATTCATTAATCATTAATAAAATATTTGCCAATTTAGTCATATTAGTAAAATAATAAAGATATTATAATATATATAAAATTTATAATAAAGATTATTTAACATTATATTATTATTCAAATAAATCTAAACTTCAAAACATTTGATTAAAGTAAACATATAAAATTAAATTTACTTGTATATTGCTTATAATTATAGTTCAAAATTTTCTATCTAATTCAAATACATTTACAAATTTCTTTTATGTTTCATCATGATTTTATGCAGGAGCCTGAGAGCTGTAATTACTTGTTATTCATTAATTATATAAATTTATTGTTTTAAACTGATTTTAATTTGCATTGTAAAAATAATTTGTGGAATTATTATGGTATCGTAACAATGACGTATTAATGGTATGATTGCAGGATGCTGCCAAGTAAATTGAGTTCAATTCCCAAAGTTTGACTATAATGGACTGAGTATTCAAAATAATGTAGATTATATTTTTTTTCTTAATAAATCAAAATGATAAAGTTTGATGGATTTGAATAATTAAATCATATTACAACCTTGTGAATATTTAACGTAATTATATAGTTGTTAGATATTTGTGAAGATTTATTTACCAAATATTTATATCACTATTTATAATATCAATACCTTTAAGTTGAATTATCATTCAATTATAAACTTTAATATCATCATTTGTTTTAAAAATATAAAATTGAATATATTTATTAATTGAGTTTGGAATATCGAATATTGGATATTGAATATTAAATAAATATTTGAATAATTTTAAAAGTAATTAGTTGATTAAAATTGAATATTCAAGATAAGATTAATATGTGTTTGAAGTAATTAAATTATATGTCATTTAAATACTATAAACGATTTTCCATCCATTTAATAGTATCTTCAAACATAGTCTGACCATTGGGATCTACAAAAATATCATGTTCACAATTTTCATATAAAATAAATTGCTTATCAGTACTACGACACTCATCAATCAACTGCTGACCACTTTGCCATCGGACAACACGATCAGCATCACCTTGAACAAGTAAAATAGGGTCGACAATTTTATCAAAATTTTCTTTCAAAAATTTACAACTTTCCAATACACTAAGACCTGTGATAACACGCATACCTAAGGGATAGCGCATAGGATCAGCGCATCGCATTTCCTCCTCCTCAACAAGGGTTGTAGTTTGCATTTTCTTTCTAGGTCCCAATGTGATGCCAGGTAATAAACTTGTAATAAATTTAGCAATTTGAAGTTTCCAAGGGTTTTGGGGTTCGTTGAGATTATTTTCAACACAAGGACATACTAAAATCACACCATCAACTTCGTTAGGGTGTTCAATACAGTATAAACAAGTACTCAAGCCACCTAAGGAATTACCCATGACGAATAATTTTCGAGGGTTGTACTCCTTTCGCAAATGGTCCAACACACTCACTGTAGCATCCACCATAGTTTGAAGACCCAAAACCATACACTGAACTCCATCCGATCTCCCATGACTTGGAGTATCCATAGCATGAACCCTAAAACCCCTATCCAAATAGTGGTGAGCAAATCGTGCAAAACGACCACCATAATCTCCATGACCATGTATAAATATCATATCAGCAATAGGCTCGTCAAACTCCTTCCTCTTAAACCAAGTTTGATAGTACACTTTATCAACACTCGTTAAAGTTTTATAATCTACATAAAATTCATTAACAAATTCTTCATTTTCAATTAATTTAACTTCATATTCGTTCTTCAATAAATTTTTTCTACCAAAAGTAGGATCTGTTATACTTAATTTAAATAATTTCCAAATTGGTAATAAAAAAATTTGAAAAAAATTAGTATTTTGATATTCGTACATTTTTTTCTTTGAAAAAAAACAAAAAAGTAAATTAATTATTAAATTAAATTAAATTTAAATTATATAATTTAATATAATATTATTAAAATTTAAATTATTATGGGATTTAAATTTATTGTTTTTTATTATAGTTTGAATAATTGTAAATTTAAAATTTAAATTGTTCCAATTTAATAAATTAGAATAAAAAATTTAAAAATAACTTTAAACTTAATATACTTTATATTTATCAAATAAGATTTTATAATTAGTTGAAAGTAACAATCATTATATAAAATAATATATCAACTTATTTTCCAAAGACCTATGTATATCGATTGATGTTTAAACTTTGAAATGCATTTCAACCAATGAAAATGTTTTATTTGATAAGTATATTATAGTTCATTTCATTTAATGTGAACACATAGTTTTAATAGTGTTTTGAAAAAAATTATTATATTATTAATATATATTTATAATTATAAACTTCAATAATATACTTTCAGTAAATTTAGTTGAAATTAAGTCAAATATGTGAAAGATTCACGAATTTCAAGATTTTGAATCTAATCTAACTATCAAAATTTAATATCAATTCTTATTGAAAAGGTATAAATGAAATGTTTGTTTAATTTTCATATACATATAATATACCATTTTCATAAAAGATCCGATGATTAATTTCACTGTGTATTATAAATTAATAGCTCAGAAATTAATATTTTTTATATAATCAAAAATGTAATTGATTTAATATGGAAAAATTTGTAAACTTAAATTTTTTATTTCATTTAAATGATTTGAATAATAACAATATAATTTGTATATATAGGTAATCATGCTTCTAATAATATAACATTAATATTATTCTTATACTATTAAAATTATTCTTACATCCATAAACTACCAAAATTTCTAATTTGGAAAACTTACGAAGTATAGTATTCAGTTGTAGCAATTGCATATGAGTATATTTTAGCTTCTATAATCTATACTTCGATTTTATTATTAATAGAATATATTGATAGTATGATGTTTTATCAGTTTATAATTATTTATTTGAGGATATTAATATTGAAAATACATCTTTGATTAACTAATTACACATCAAAATTTGGAATATTGTAGTTATTTATTACTTGGAACTGATATAAAGCTATTTCTTAATATTTTTTTACTTTAATAATCGCATTTAAATCAAATATAAATTTTTACTTAGAATATTTGAATAATAACCGCGAACCACTAATTTGTGATTACACAGAAAACTCACAATGTGACAATGAATTTACAATTTACACTATAACCATAACCAATATTTTATTTACAGTGAGTCAAATGAGTGTATTTATCAGATTATCAACCACAAGATTTATTATATGAGGAACAACTAATTATATAAGAGCTTTGTACACTATTCTAATGTATACTATACCCTTCAATTTATAACAAATATTCATCTAGAGAAAATCTCAAATTAGTTGAGAATTAATTTATCCTTATACTAAATTAGCCCTTTTGCAACTCATTGAATATCGTGATATATTGCTGATTTTAACCAATATTATATGTTATATTGACTAAAATATAAATTAATTCGAATAGGTCGATTTAAATTCTTTAAATATATCAAATATTATTAAAAATAGATTTATTGGATATTTTATATAATATTTTTATCTATATATAACTGGCTGATAATTATTATTAATAATAATCTAAAATTTTTTTATTTATTTTTATTGTGATATCAACTTAATATTTAATTATTATGTTTTCTATTAATATTAAGTTAAACAAATTTAGTTAATTGTAATATAAATTAGTACCAAATTTGAATAATAAATGGTAATACCTTTTTCGAGTTCCTAATATTAAATATGATTTGTTTTATAAAGATATTTATTATATATAGTCATATAAAAAAGTAAATTAAAAATATAATATAATATAATATGATAAAATTAATTGAGTTGAATCAAATATAAGTTAATGGTCAATTAATTGAGTATTGAAATATAAACCAGTAATCGAATATCAATTGTAATCATAAGTTTTGAGCCAAATCTATAAATAATCTATTTATGGTATTTATTATATTATACCATATCAATTAAATTACAAAATCATATATTAGATTTCCTTATCAACTGAAAAACTCAGTATATAGATATACTTATTTTGTCAGTAAATGTCTTGTCTAGTAAATTTGATCCTATTTAAATTTATTTTTTAATAAGAATTAAAATAATTCAATTTTTATAGGCTAGAATTTTTTTTCAAATACTAAATTATACAAATTATGGAAATTACCATTTATATATATATAATTTAATGTGAACTTATATATCGCATATTTTGTATTTTACATATTTAATATAATAATATATCAATTTGTTATGATAACTTCAAATTCACCAAATTTTTATCGAAATCAATAGCATTCACTATACTTTTGATATTCATAAGAAAATGAGCAAATTCTTGTGGATATCATTATTACATATTCTAAAATGAATTAAATTTAGTATCAAATAATGATTTACCATTTATTTAATATGAAAATAAAAGATGCTTGTTTAGAACGAATACAAATGTTGTAATCAATTAACTTATTTAAGTTAATAATCTTGATTGAAAATATTTTTACAGTTTGGTTAAGTGTCTAATCATTCTTTTACCATTAAAAATATTTCAAAATATCCATCAACCTTTGTAGATTATAAATTTAAAGATTAATGTTATGATTCAGTGTATATTTAAATTGTAAAGAGTTTATTGATATTAGTCTAATTTGTAAAATATAATGCAAGATTAAATACTGCTATTATTTTGAAATTATATCTATTATAGTGTGATCTTCTAATAAAGGTGACTTGATCTTCAAAATTTCAACTATATCTAATAGTAAACATTAATATTTATAATTTCAAACAGTAATATAAATTAAATGACGAAAGCGCTAAGGGTCTTGATAATATAAGTTTCTAAATCTATTAATTGTTTGATATAGAGATTTAGTGAAAACCAGTTTGAACCGTTCAACACTCTATATAATACAATTCTTCTTATTTTAAACTATCCAACTCTCATTAATATTTCATTCACTCAATAAAAAACTAATTCAAGTTAACCACATGCGACTAATACATATTTAAATCCACCTTGTATTGGTAAGATTTGACAGTCAAAAGATATGGAATTAAAATATACATATCTTATAAATCAAAAATGCTTATTTACAAAATAGCTTGTATTTAACATATATATTAATATACAAAAAGTCAATATTTAACTGATAGAATTTGTTGTAAATAGCATCGGTAATATATAAGGTAAACATTACTTTTATATTCTTTGAATATATAAACATTTTGAAATGACCAAATAAATTACTAAACCTACAGAATTTGAAATAATGATTATCAACTGAGTTTCAAATAAAACTATTATCAAGCCTAATAAATTTAAAGTAATATGTCCAAAGGCATTAAAAATATTCACTAAATATCTGAATTACATCTTAACTACTATATAGATTATTAGAATGTTTTTAATTTTTTAAATAATTCTTTAATAACTAAACTAAATATTAAATTAATATTAGACAGCTTTAATAATAATTAAGAATAAGTAAAAAATTTAAAGATTGATAGTTTTCAGCATACTTCAACTCGATTGAGTAAAGAATCTTGTTGAATTATACGTATCCTTTAACATTTTGAGATTAAGATAAGGATCTAAAGCCAACTCCATAGAGAACACACCAACATCAGTTCTACAAATTAGGTGAATATCAACACAGTATAACTTGGGATCATTTGGAGATTAGTGTATTTGATATTAAATCTTATAAGATTAATTCATCATTTTAACAGGCCTTTGGTTTGTTGATATTTTGAAGATTAAACCAATCACATAGCATCTTAAACAATTTGGATAGTTAAAAAATTGACCAGATAAGATATTGTTTGTTTTGATTTTTGTAGAATTAACATATTATTAAATACTGAAATTAGCACGATGAACTCAATAAAAAACAATAATAATTTCATAATTATTATAATTAAATTTAAAATATAACGTTTTTGATAAAATTTTATTAAATTTAATTTAATTTGAAATTAATATCAAAGTATTTTATAATAATACTTATTATTGAAAATTAATTGATAATTAGGAAAATCTATCAACAATGAAAAATCCTATCTATTACTAAAATTGTCAAGATAACGTTAGATTTCTTACCCGAATTATTATCTCATATGTTATATACACTTGAAAATATAATAAAGCTGCTAATATTAATATAATATTGATCAAATTGAACACATGAAATGAAGCGTTTGGATTGGTTAGCTGGAGTTGGAGTGGTGGGGAATCGTGTTGACATTTAAGATCCCCTCCATCACTTTAACGGAAGCCAATCAAAAATCGATTCAAAAGAAGGTTTAATTCCCAAATTTATTCTCAATTGAGCTAATCAAAATTATTCAAATTCACTATAAGTCAGTATAGTTAAATTGATAAAATTGGAGTTTAGTGGTTCGGGCTATTCAAATTTTAATTTAAAATTCACTCTTCCAATTCCCTAAATTGGCAACGAGTCATTTTGCAAGCATAGGTTCGATAATGTTTTGTTGATTATATAAGCATAAGTTTTCACGGAACATCGTGTTTTATCAAGGTTAATAGTTGCTTAGTGGTAGCATTGTATTAAAGTTATTGAACTTTTAGATCCTTAGACTTCTTTAGAATACATTTTAAAAATCTAATTTAATTTATAATTGAATATCGTAGAATTGAGTGTTTGGTTTGTCGATTTCAAAAATTATATGATCAATATTTATAGTTAAATAACTTGATTTTTCTACTAAGCTATAATATGTTGAACTCTGATTCACCTAATCATTATCAACAATTCCCACATCCTAGTTACCCTCAAATGCATGCTAATCAACATGAATGGACTCCCGAGCAAGACCAACGCCTGAAGGAGGCAGTGATTAAATTCAATGGTAAGGGTTGGAAGAAAATTGCTCTGTATACCTTCCCAAATGGGGAGCGTTCCAAATCTGACTGCGTTGAAAGATGGCGCTATTTGAGCAAAGTCGGGTCCATCAAAGGGCTCTGGACTGCTGAGGAGGATCGCATGTTGATCCAACTCGTTGAGCAATATGGCCCTGAAAAATGGGTGCTTATTGCTAGCCGTCTCGGATCCCGCACTGGAAAACAATGTAGAGAGCGTTGGCACAATCATTTGAACCCTCAAATCAATAAAGCTCCTTTCACGTATGAAGAAGAGGCCACAATCTTTCAGCTGTATAGCCAAATTGGCTCCAAGTGGGCTGAAATGGCCAAGGTCTTACCTGGACGTAGTGATAATGCCATTAAGAATCACTTCAATACAGTAATTCAACGTAAACGCAAAAGAAATCACATCCACGTTACCCAACACACTCAATATGGACAAGATTTGCACTTCCATCATCACCAGAAGAGAAGCAATAGCTCTTCCTCATCCATCAAATCGAGCTCTAGTCCACCTGTGTGGTCTCCAGTTCAATCACGACCAAACTATTCCAATTGTAAGTTGCAACATTTCACCCCACATTTTCAAATTAACCTAATCTATTAAATTTAGTTAACTTGGATTTACCAATCCCCAATCGTACCAAATTACCTTCCATTTCGGATTTGTTCCATGGTGACATGCCTGGCTTAACACCTCCCAAGTCACCCGAAAACTTCCCCATGTACAGTAACCAGTCCTTCTCACCTGGGTTCCATGGAAGACTTCGCACACTTGAGGACCTTGTGCGTGACCTCCCTGGTTCTTCCCCTTCTCTCCCCTCGATCTCTGACGTACTATCAAGTCCTGCCTTCCCTCCCCTTATGGCTCCTCTTCAAACTCGTAAGGGCACCTTCGAACAAGTTGTCATGGACCAGTACAAATCCCGCGACAATGCCGTTGACTATTCCAACCGTCTCAACCCTATTATCCTCGGTAACGGCTGCCACTTAGGACTTGACAATCTCGAATACAATCACTCATCCTCTCTCCTCCACTAATTGCTCACTATTTAGATAGGAAGGCTCTGTACCATCCTGGTGATGTTATTGAGTACAACCAATCCAAATTGAGCAATATGTCATTATGTTTTAATACTTTTTAGGATATTATTCGAATTATAGTTTTAAAATTTTTTATATCATTATTATCTTCATTCATTATCATTTTCATATTATCCATACATACTCTACATCACTAATATTGTTTTTTTAGTTTAGTTTATATTAATAAATATCTTTAAACCTTTATACCCTTTTTTTTATTATGTTTTATCATTTAATTGATATTAAGGACAATTATTTGATTGGTCAAAAATAAATTAAAACATATTAATAAGGAGTTTTGTTTTAAAATTAAAATTATTATTTAAAAAAAAATTAAAGTATTTGTAGATTGATATATAATTATATTTTATTTAGTAATTATAACACGTTTTTATAATTTTTTCAAACCAAATATTTTATATTACAATATCACAATTATAATTAGATTATATTTGTTAAAATTGTGAGTTTAATTTGTAAAGATAATCAAAAATGGCTCATTATTATTAATTTAGATATGATTCAAGTTGAAAATAATATAATAAAATGAGGTATCAGGGTTTCGGTGCTTAAAATGATCTTAAAACAATTCTAATAGCATAATGGACATAAATCAGGAAATTTATAGAGAAAAGTGACTTGTTATATTAATAATATATTAACGCAATTATTCTGTTTTAAATTCCTACAAAAATTGAAACTAACCAGAAATAAATAAACAAATAATTATAATAATAATTACAGTACATAGATTTATCTAAATTATAATCAATATATTTAATATATCAGAATACCATTACTAATGATATATTTAGAACAATCTAAGCATCATTCATTGATGTAATTGTCAATTATCTTTTAATTTTTCATTAAATTTTAGTGAAATATTTATTTGATTATTATGTTTAAGTGGCAAATCATCATTTTGAAAAAAAATTGCTTTAATTTTGAAATATAATATAATCACAAAGAAATTTTAATTGTGTCCAACAAAACAATGTTATATTTTATTAATTAATCCCATTGATTATTAGTAAAAATATATTATAATGGTATTTATTAACAAAATTGGTTATATTTAAATCAACTATATTGGATAAACGTATCTTTTATTTTATACAAACTTATAGCATTTATTAATTATAAATTACTTATGAAATATATTTATTTTTTTAAAATGCAATCTTTTCATAAATTATGAATTAATGTTATATTAAAGTTTCTTCTAATTATTATTATTATATATTAAACTCTTATAATACTCTTAAATATTTGGATAAATTTACAATTATCAATTCTCATTAAATAATGCATTATTATCAATTTCTAAGAATTTTTAACAAAACAATTTTTTGATTTAAATATTAATAAGATTAAACAATGATGTTATATTGATATCATTGTTAAATCTAATAATACATTAATATTGCTAGATAACAAATATATGAAATATACTTCAAGGTTCATTGTTCTATTATCGTTTAATCAATCAATAATACAGTTAGAAGATCGAACAATAAAACCTTCAAATATTATATTTAATACAATACAGAATTTTTTGATAAATAGGATAAATTTAATTTAACAATGGAATGATTGTTTTTTAATTTAGAATAAATCATTTACACAATTATATGATTGTTAGATTTTAGTAACTATCAACCAATCATTTTATAATACTTATAATACAACCTGTTATATATTAAATTATTAATTTAAATCGATCTTAAAATAATCCCTACAAAAAGTGGAAAAATCGCATTGACATATAAATAGATGACTAATCACTATCAATATTATTGTATTCAAAAATTTATTTTTATTACAATATGTTTAATAAAAACTTTGAGCAATTAACTTTACCATCAATCAAAGTGGTACAAACTGACAATTCGGATAACTCAATTAATTGTGACGATGCTAGCATTAACGAATCTAAAGAAAATCCAAAATTAGATTCTATAAACACTTTAATTCCCGAACTTCATCGATTAAATTTTTCATCTCCTTTACAAAGTTCTAGCCCAAGGTATTCGCCACCTTCATCGTTTAGAAGTAGACACTCAGTACATTATTTGAACTCTAGACAGCTATCAACTCGATATAGAATACATTACGAACCAAATCTTAACATTATCAATCGACCTTATCATGGAATATATATTCCAGTCGCATGTGATCCATATACGTTAAGAAAGATATATTTACAAAGAGCTGATAATTTGCAAAGACGGATGGACAGGCTTAAATTCGACATGTATAGACTGAAGTATAAAATTGATAAATTAAATAATTATCAATAATTGAAAAATAAATTGTTAAATGAAATAAATTTAGTATAATCATATGAAAAGAATATCATAAAATACTTTGTTTTTATACTGTTATTAGGTTAGTAGCATCATACTATTAATTGTACTATGCCATTTGTGATATTTTGAATAATATACTAAAAACAGAATAGCTTGAAAGTCCTTATTCCATGTTATACAAAGGGTTTTAAAATATATTAATTCAAAGCAACAAAAGTTAAACTAGAAAATATAAGCAATATATAATGTTAGTTCAATATATTTTTTATTAAATCGCCAACATTTTGACTTCTAAAGGAAAATTATATATTCATCAAAATCGGTGCTGAAACATGATTCAAAGTAAATATAAATATTGTTGTATATTTTCCAAATCGAAGATAAAAATTATTCTCGATCCACTATATTTAATGATCTGTATATATTAATTGTTTTCCTAATTACATTTGCAATTCAGCGGAATTATTGTAAAAACCAACTTTAAAAGAAAATAAAAGTTTTTGAAATCAATATAAATTGAGTGCAAAACCTAATTTATTAGTATGGAAATTAAAAAATGGCAAATTTTTTAATTTCTGATCTTTCAAACATATTATATATTTTTGAAAGATTTTATATATATATAATATATAGGAAAATAAATTTTTTCAAACTATATATATATTTTCAATTTTAATTATTTTTTTTATTAAAATATTTTGAATCTAAAATTTATACTTAAATTTAATCATACTTAAAATAGATTGTGATTATCAAAAGGCTTTTATTTTTATATTTTTAAAACTTAACTATAAACCCTTTAAAATCATCTAAAACTTGCAAACAGCTTATGGAGATGGTGTTTTATCTAAAACTACCATATATCACTAGATTTGTGATTTTAAAGCTAAAAGGGACATTATTTAAAATTTACCAAAATCTAGAAAACTAATTTTTACTATTATTTTTTTATTTACTAATAAAATAAGAAGCTATATTAAAAATATCTTTTTATATCTATTAGAGGATTATAAAAGTAATTTAATATTAATCATAAAGTTATATTATATTTACTCAAGTTTATACTTGGATTAATTAATAAAAATATAAAATAGATACTTTATAATTTATTAAAAACCTAAAAACAAACTAAAATAGCTATTGCTAAATTAAATATATTATAGTATAACCAAAAATAAAGGTTTTTATAATAAATACTTATAATTTATACATCTTGGATTTTTTTATATAATTTTTTATTTAAAAATTAAGCAAAATATTAGGTTAAGCTATATCAATCTCCTTCACAAATTTATATAAATAAGTATTTTAAATATAAATAAATATACTAACTTGTAAAAATAAGTTATAAAATCAAAAACACTTATATTTTTACTAATAGCTTAATAAATATTTAATAAATATTTAATAAATTAAACCTAAATTAAATAATTAAAATCTGTTATATTTATTAATTATATATATCATTAAATGATAATATTTAGCTATTAATTAGCTAAAATATAAACCCTTAAATTTTACCTAGGGTAAGTTATAAATTTGTGGGTTTTTAATAATAATAAAAAATTAAAACCTAGTGTATTTACTTTTAACTTTTCTAACTTCTTTAAGTTTGTGGGGTATAAAATCAACTAACTTCTTATATTAAGAAAAGTTAATTTTATTTTATATTTCTTAAATATATTTTTAAAGTTGATTTAAATTTTTTGCTAGAGGGAAAACTTTAATAGCTATTTTTAACTAATCCTAAAGATAATTAATTAGATTAAAGTTAAAAAATTAAAATAACTACTTTATAACTATTATCTTGTTATTTTTAAGTTATTTGGTAATAGAAGCTATAATATAACAAGAGGTATTATCTTACTAGAAAATAACATTTGATTTGTTTAACCTATATTATTCAATGTTTTTTTTTCAATTTATTATTTAGAATACTTTAATATATTTTAACATTAATTCCCTTATTAACTTTACAAAAATACCCTACACCTAAAGACAATATATATCCCTAAATAATAATTAACCTATCATTATATTTTTAGGTAGAATTAACATAATAGTTATAAAGTAGTTTTATATTTTTTTGAAGCATCTAACTTTTCTATTAAATTTACTAAAGTATATTTTTATTTTATTACACTAAATAAGCTTATTCCAATTAGTTTTAGTTTAATATTAATAGCAACATTTTAACTCTTGTCTAGTTTTACAATAGGATTTCTTTAGTTGGGGGTGTTTTCTTTTAAGATATAAGTGATATCTATGTTAGTAAAAAATATATATAATAACATCAGTGCTAACTAATATTTCTGTATAATCTTATAGTTCCTGTTATATTTTTATAATAATACCATATTTGCTTATACTAACTAACTTATAAATATAGTTCTTATTATATTCATTTATAATTTTAATATATTTAAGTTTAGGTTTAAATGTTTCTTTATTGCTATCTTTAACAACCTTAGCTATAATAAACTAACTAACACTAGTAATTCTAATAATATCATAAGTTAATTTATCTTTTTTATAAAGTTGATTAATATACAAATAAATTTTTTCAAAGAGGGATTTAAATATAATAATACTAATAAAAAGAATTTAGTATATCTATAAAATATAATATAAAATATAAACAAAGAAAGAAAAAAGATATGGTTATATATTATTAAATATATCCCCTTATCTTAAAAACCAACAAATTTATAACTTACTTTAGTTAAATATAAAAGGTTAATGTTTTTGCTAATAATTTACTAAATTTATCTAAATGTATTTATTTATTATTAAATAATAAAACTTAATTATAAATTATAGTTTTAAGTAATCTAATATATATAATTGTTTTAATTATTAATTAAAATATATATATTTTTGATTTTATGACTTACTTTTGGAAGTTAGTATATTAATTATTATAATGGATTATAGTAATATATGTATTTTTTATTTAATATCTCAAGGAAAATCAATTAATAGTAAATTATATATTATCTTTTTAAATAAACAATTTCTAAATATTTTTCTTAATATAAATTAAAGGCACCAAATATTTTGAATTATAATTGCAAAATATATAAAACTAAAGTTAAAATAGAATTTTTATATAAAAAAAATAAATGGAGTTATTATATCCAATATATTCACCTGATTTTAACTCTTTTGATTATAATTGTTTTAGATAATTAAAAAAACAGCTTATAGGAAATAAAATTCTAGTAAATAAATTAAATTAGTTTGTAGAATATCAAATTTCAATTTTCAATAAAAGAAACTATTTTTTAGGTATTAGAAGCTTATAAAAGATATAGTAAAGAGTTATTAATAATAAAGAAAGCTATTTATTATATATTATTCATTAATTTTAATATATTTTTTATTAATTTATTTGTTTAATTTTAATTTTAAAATTTTACCATTATTTAATTT
>JNEM01009713.1:0-16926 GCA_000697335.1 Conidiobolus incongruus B7586
AAAAAAATTAATATTTTCAAATTATATATATATATATTAATATTTTACTTTGATTATTTTTTTTATTAAAATATTTTGATTTTAAAATTTATAGTAAAATTTAAGTATTTTTTAATTATATAATGATTATCAAATGGTTTTTATTTTTATATCTTTAAAACTTAATTATAAACCTTTTAAAATCTTCTAAAACCTATAAATAATTTTTAAAGATAATATTTTATCTAAAACTACTATATATTGTTAGTTATATGATTTTAAAGCTAAAAAGGACATTATTTAAAATTTATTAAAATTTAAAAGATTAGTTTCTATAATTACTTTTTCATTTATTAATAAAGTTAAAAAATATATTAAAAAATACCTTTTTATTTTGATTAAAGAATTATTAAAATAATTAAATATTAATTATATAAGCATACTATATAAACTTAAGTTAGAACTTAGATTAATTAATAATAACATAAAATAAATATCTTATATTTTGAAAAAAGTTTAAAAAACTTAAGTAACTATAGTTGAATTAAATTTATTAAGGTATAACTAAAAATAAAGGTTTTTGCATAAAATCCTTATAATTAATAAATCTTAAATTTTCTTATATAGTTTTTTACTTAAAATTAAAATAAGATATTATGTTAAGCTAAATTAATCTTAATTATAAATTTTAATAAATCAATATTTTAAATATAAGTGAATGTTAATTATTTTAATAAGTTATAATATTATATAATCTTCTTATTTATTATCTTAAGGAAAATTATTTAATAATAAAATATATATAAATTTTTTAAATAAAATAATTTCTAAATAGTTTTCTTAATATAAATTAAAAATACCTATTATTTTACATAATTATTGTAAAATACATAAAGTTAAAGCTATAAAAGGTTTTTTATATAAAAAACTAGAGAGAGTTACTATATCTAGTATATTTACTTAATTATAACTTATATAATCATAATTATTTTAAATAATTAAAAAATTAGATTATAAGAAAAAAAATTCCAACAAATAAATTAAATTAGTTTATGAAATATCAAATTATAATCTTTAATAAAAAGAAATATTTTTAAAATATCAGAAGTATATTAAAAGTATAGCAAAAAGTTATCAATAATAAAAGAGATTATTTATTTTATATTATTATTATTATTATTATTATTATTATTATTATTATTATTATTATTATTATTATTATATATCAAAATATTTATTTATTTTTAATTCCAAAAAATTCCCATTATTTAAAATACATAGTAATATTTTAAATATTTTGTTAAAACATTTAGTTTTTTATAATAAATCCAAAAATTCTAAATACTAATAAAGATTTCATATATTAAAATATCTCAGAATATTTTGACAAACTTTTAAACATTAGCATAAATCCATCATTTATAATAATCTGATATTTTCAATTGATTTGCATAGTTATTAGCTTATTGTCAAAATAAAACCTGTATTTTATATTTCTGAAAACATAGATACCCTAATTTTATAAGAATGAAACAATAATAAGGTGGTGTTAATTTGAAATATATATAAAATATTAATTTTTCGTTGAAAATGACCTAAAAAATTAGAAATGTCCTAACTTTTATTAAACCCAAAGCATCAAAATTTAACAAGTGACAAATATTATTACAATGTGGTATGTATTTTACTTTTAAACCAGCTCTGTTTAAATAGTGTTAAAATACTGGAGTCTTTACTCTCATCAAGTATCTTTGCACCAACCAATGTAATGATCATCCTTCCCTTGGGTACAGATTTACTTACTTTTCTTTCGTTGATTTGCTATTCAGTCAAGCCACCACAGTAACTCCTATATCACTTTATCCTACTTACATTATGAACCTGGAATTTAGATGATTCATACCAAAGATCAGCCCAATTTAGGTCCTCTCTGCTATTTGACAGAATCAATAAACCTCCTTTTAAACCCATCTTATAGTCAGATATCCTGAATCACCACCCTTTACTAATTCTAATTAGAATATTAATTCCTCAAGTTGTATTATTAGTTTTGATTTGAATAAAAATGCAACATTCAGACAAATGAATATTCAAATATTGTCAAGTGGGCAGTAATAAAATAGATTTTATATGGTCTGATTCAAAAATTAGTTCATTATGATAATAATTTATTAATTGATGACGTTTCGTTTTCATTCAAACACCATTCAAGATCCAAAAATTGCTCATAAGTTAATTACAGTTCAATGGCTCCAATATATAGTCAGAGGTAATTAATAATTTAATTATATCATTGCTTTATATATTTATGACATTGAAATGAAATTAAATACTTTGTTTGTAAATAATAGATAAAAGTGATATCACTTTAAAATTCATTGGTCAAGATTAATTTTTTTGTTTCTAAATTTGGAAATTTATCTTGTATATAAAGGATTTGTCCATTTAAAAAAATATTAAATCAATAAAAATATAAGTCACATATCAAAGAATAAAAAACTACTGAATATTTTATAATTGAGAGTTATCCGTAAGGAACTATGGTCAGATTAAATTTAATCAAGCAACCAAATTTAGCAGTTAGCAAGTCTTGTATATTTATTCAACGTGTTAATAAATATCAAGCAAGATGTTTTCAAACGATTCCAAAGTACTCACAGCTTTATGAACCAAATGAACCAATAGTCAACACTTCTATCCCTGGACCCAAGTCCTTGCAAATGAAAAAAGAGCTTGATAATTATCAAGATCCAAGAGCTGTTTCATTTTTTACAGGTAGCAATGATAATAATAATCATTCTATAATAATATTAATGGAACATTATGTTAGACTTGAATAAATCAACTGGTAATTATTTGGCTGATATTGATGGGAATATGGTAAGTCATTAACCTAATATATGTCTTTGTATTTAATTATTATTTGAATTCCGACTAATATTCAGCATTAAAGTTATTAGATGCTTACTGCATGATCTCATCTATTCCATTGGGATATAACCATCCTGCTATGACCGATTTAGTGAATCAACCATTAATTAAGGACTATCTGGCAAATAGGCCCTGTTTAGGCGTTCATCCTCCCAAGGAATGGAGCAACCTCTTGAACGAATTTGTTACTAAAACAGCACCTAAAGGATTAAACCAAATCTTTCCAAGTAAATAACATTTTAAATAATGTAAATATCCACATTCTAAACACTTTGTAGCTCTATGTGGTAGTGATGCTAATGAACTAGCTTTTAAAGCTGCATTTATGAATTATCAGCAAAAGAGAAGAAACGATCCTTCTAATTTTACTACTGAAGAAATTGAATCGTGTATGAAGAATCAACCTCCTGGATCCCCACATCTGTCAGTTCTTAGTTTCAAGAGAGGATTCCATGGTCGTACACTGGGTGCATTGTCAACTACCCGTACTAAATATCTTCATAAGATTGATATTCCTTCATTCAATTGGCCTCAAGTAGTTTAATATTAATCATCGCTATCTATTATCATTGATTAACATTTAATTATAGGCACCATTTCCCATTGTCAAATACCCCCTTCATTTGAACCAAGAAGAAAACGAACTTGCTGTCCAGCAGTCTTTGAAAGAAACTGCCGAAATTATTACCACCCATCCTTATCCAGTTGCTGCAGTTATCGTGGAACCCATTCAAAGTGAAGGAGGTGATAATTATGCTCCTCATAGCTTTTTCCAAGGACTTCGTGAATTAACTAAAACCCATGATATTGCATTCATAGTTGATGAGGTTCAAACTGGAGGGGGTCCCACTGGCCAGATGTGGGCACATGAAGCATGGAACTTATCCTCGCCTCCTGATTTTGTAACCTTTTCAAAGAAGTTACAATCCGCTGGATTTTTCCACAGTTTGGAAATGAGACCTCCCCAAAGTTGGAGAAATTTTAACACTTGGCTAGGTGATCCTGTCCGTTTAATTCAAAGTATTGCAATTGTCGACGAAATCCACAAATCAGACCTTTTAACTAACGCACGTGAAACTGGGAAACATTTATTGAATGGATTGGAGGTAATATCTAAGACTTATCCATTCGTAACGAATACAAGAGGCCAAGGCTTATTCTTAGCCTTTGATCTCCCCAATCAGAGTATGAGAGACAAAGTTGTCAACAAGTTGATAAATAGTGGTATCAATATTGCTGGATGTGGTGAACGCTCAGTTCGTCTGAGACCTGCTCTGATCTTTACTAAAAAACATGCAGATATCTTATTGCAAAAATTGGATGCAGTATTAATGGGAATGACTTGTTAATTTCTTAATTAAATGGTTTATACACTATCTGTTCATAATAAACTTTGGAGTAGTTTGGTATCATAATATCCAATTATTTATTAGTATTACCTTCAGATATTTATTGAAATAATGTATTAAATATCCAGTAATTTGGCTAATAAATTTAAAATCTACATTTGAACTAATTTAACAATTAATAGCATAAAATATTTTAATTTGATATTCATACATAAAAATAATCGAAACCGAAAATATGAAATATGATAGAAATTAAATTTCTTATTTTACAAGGACATTAAATATAACATTATTAATATATATTTAATATCAATATCTTTAATAAATTTTATTAGTCAAATGAAAAGCAAATTTTAAACTCATAAAGGTTATTATGAATATAATACATATCAAGATATTTTTGAGATATATTTTAAATAACAGATATTTTAATCAGTGTAAATGATATTCTTTATTGTTAATAAAATTAATCTTGATAGTGTCAATAGGGTCATTTTTCAAAATTACTAATAAAGTATTAAATTGTAGATTTTCAATTTTTAAATTATATTAAAATTAGCAATAAAATATTTCTATAGCAAATATATTTATGAGAAAAAATATCAAATCAATTTTCAGTTGAAAAATGTAATATTTGAAATTAATGTTATTAGACACCAAATAGGTTAAATATATGCTATCACCAGCATTTAACATGAAATATCACAATTATGAATAAACTGCTTTTAATTTAATAAGTATTTTATAATAATAATTAATAATACTAATGAATAATAGAAAAATGTTTAAATAAAAGATCAATATGTACTTTTTATTGAGATAGCTTTTTAGTGTAAATAAACAAAGATAGATGTAGGTTATTGAAAGGAGAGTAAACAACTAATGACATATATGGGAGGAGGGAGGTTGAATGCTGTCTCAAGAAATAATTTTTGGATATAAAAGGATCTATACAAATTAATAATCAAAACAAATATACTAAATCAACACTGTAGTCTCTAGGAAACTAAAATGTAATTTCTGTACAAGATTCTTGAAAAATAAATAATTTTCAAAAATTAATCCCTTATTTAAGGGAGGAGTGTAAGGAGTCTTCGTTGTTACAGATATTGTCATAAGTGGTTGAAGTAGATTTTTCATTTTCTATTAAACGATCAGTAATATAAAAATACAAAACTTATATTAAATACTCACCAAAGTTAGAAATTTTGCTGGCAATTAAATGTTTTCCATAAGTGTACTTTTTTAGCAAGGCCAGATGAGGTTTGATTTTTTGAATTAATAGCTCTTTTTGATCTTCGTCAACAACATCTAACATTTTTTGGACAACATAGTTAGCAAATTGGTCCTTCATCATTGCTACCAATGCGCATCTATTTTAAAGTTAGTCAAAGTCATATAAGTCTCATGATAATACTTACCCATCGCCTCGAGGTTGAATAACCTCTTGGATGATAACTTGTCTATCTTCCTTGCTTCCGTAGGCGATACATTTTTCGACGACATTGCTAGCAAATTTGTGACGACTCATTTGGAGGACTTGTCCTTTAATTTTATTTACAATCAGAGTGCGATCAATAGGGAGACCCATTTCCAAAACGTGCTGAATGACATAGTTTCCGTATTGATCCTGTACTAGAGTTTGTGTATATCTGTGAAGTTCTTCCAAAATTGGTCTGGTCATAGACTCTGAGCAGTGTTCAAATATACGCTGAATAACTCGACATCCATATGGATGGGTAGCCAATCCGAACACTTGACCACTGAAGGCAGAAATAATAAATTGAATTTGAGAGGGGTCTACACGTTCAATGGCTTTTTGAATGACATGATTACCATTTTGATCTTTGATACATTTAAGAACATGGCCTTCAAGTTTTTTAACCATTCTGGCTTGTTGTGGAGGAGGGACATGCTCCAATGCCTTTTGAACAACTCGACAGCCATACATTTGAAGGGATAGAGAAAGGATATGTGGTTCCATTTGAGCAGCTAAAATGTCACGATGTTTTTGAGTACCATGCTCAAAAAACTTTTGAATAACATAGTTGCCAAAAACATCAGTCATCAAAGTTAAGCTATGAGGAAGTATTTCGTCAAAAGTTTTTTGTTTTTGCTCATCGGTAGCAGTCTCTAGTTTCTGCTGAATGAATCTAGAACCATGTTGGTCCCCACTAAATTCTACAACATTTCCTGCAATATCGGAAAGTTCATATTTTCTGTTCTTATTTGTTCTAAACTCTTCAAGAAGGGAACTGCGAGGAGTAACATTAATATTGTTATTTTGACTAGGGCTGTCAACAGATTTAGATGCTGTGAAATGCTGGTTGAATTCCATTGAAGGCTTAGGTGACAAACCATAAGTCCCGAGACGTGAGATAGTAGGAGAACCATATTGGGTGGTATTGAAGCCTTGAGAAGCTTGATGACGAAGTCTGGGTTCAGAGTAGTTGGAAGTTTGAGAAACATTCGGAATCATGCTAGGTTCTACATAGCTCATACTTGAAGCAAAATTACGACCTCCAGTTTGCTCAAGTATAACATCAGGTTGTCTTGGGAACTGATTCAACCTATCACGAGATTCAAAAGGAAATCTTCCTGGAGGAGCTCCAAAAAAACTCCCACTTCTTTGAGGAGTATGTGGATTCAAAGGATCGTTCATATGGTATTGCCGGGCCAAGTCATTAACTAAATACTGAGGTTAGTGTTTGCTCAATTATAAAATAATAAATAGAGGAAAAATATAGAGTTAGCAAGTATACATACCAGAATTACTGCTACGTAATGGAATTCGAGGACCTAAATATATAATAAATATCAAAGTCACAAAAATCTTAAAAAACACTTACGATCCATGAAAGGACTATTATAGGCAGCAGCTACACGGGGCGAAATAGTCATATCTAATAAAGAATTATGACGCCCAATTTCAGGTTTCTATAATATAAAAATAAATAAATAATTGACAAATTTAAAATGTATAATTACCTTCATAGAAACAAAGCTAGAGTAGAGGTCATCGCGGTCAAGGGTATCTTCAGGTTCAGCATGGAAGGTATCGTCGTCATCAAGATGAAGATTATGAAGAGAGTTGGTTGGATCATCAATGTTAAGAATATTTTGGTTGTTATTCATACTGAAACCACTTGAGAAGGAAGAAGCACGAGAAGGCGGAGACATACGTCTTTTAAAGTTGTGTAAACCATCAAGAGTATGCTCACTAAAAGAAGGTTTTTTGGAACCAATAAATCCGGGATTTTCGGTAGAATATCCTCTTGGAACATATTCTGGAGCAGAAAGATCCAAATTGCTATAAGACTTAACATTAGAGCGCAATCTTGGTTCGGAAGGAGAGTGAGAGTTGAGGGAAGCAGCTGACTTTCTATGAGATAGAGTAGGAAGGAAATTAGGAGAAGGAGAACGTGAAACATTCTAAAAAGAATAAATAAAATAAATTTATAATATTGAGCTATATATACCTGCTGTAATAAATCTACAAAACTCTTATTAGGACGACTCATAATATTATTATTATTATTATTGGATCGATAGAGAGGAGTCCAGTCTTCTTCTTCAGGGGTAGAAGCTTTGGAATGGACATTCTATTAAGAAATTAGTTAAAAGGAAATAAAAAAATGATAGTGGAATAAAATACCGATGGGTTATTACTCCAAATATCATTGCCTAATATTCCATGCATACAGTCTATATAAAAGATCAATAAAATTGATTTTTTTTTCTTTAATAATAGTAAAAAGAACTTACCAGAGCTGTGAGCTTTCAAAGAGCCATTTGATCTATGAAAGTCGGTTTTCGAAAGTGAGGAAAGATTCATTCCCTGAATGTAGGGATAAATAGGCTGAGGAGTGGAACCACTTAATTCCTAATAATTTATTAGTGTGATACTTAAATGATTATGGTAATAGACTTACTTCATGAGATTTTTGATAATCCAAAGTAGATGAAGATGTTAATGAGTGAGTAGAATTTGATGAAGGAACACCATTTTGGCCATTTTCAGAAATATTCTCATTATAAAGCTACGTAGCAAATATATCAAATATTAAAAACCGAGCAGAATGAAAGAATAATTTAGTTCAAGTACCTGACTATGCTTCCTACCACTGGAAGATAGTTCATTCAACAAGGCAGTGGAATTAGGAACCATGTTAGCCTGTCGGGCAAATTAAAGAAAGGATACAAATTTAACCAGTTGATTGAAGAGTAAATAGAATAAGTTGAAACTCAAAATATTACACAAGAAAGAGTTACAAGTCGTATATTATTGTTAGCGTAGTGTCAAATAGTTTTTAGATATTATTTAAGTAATATTGAAATGATGACAATTTGCAAACAAAACCAAAAATCAAAAAAGAGGGAACAAAAAAGGATTGAATTATTGTTTAAACTGTTAAGTCAGGGAGTTTTCAAAAGGGATAAGATAAAGACGATAGCTGAGGGTAGTTTGGAACCTTCAACTTGTATGTTATATCAAGCAGAGGGAAGAAATAACATATAATCAATGTTTAGAAGAGTGATGATTAATAACTGATGGTAGAAATCATAACTGGATATGGGAAATATTCGCAACTGTCATGAGGAATTCCAAGTGCATTTATTGAATAAATTGAAAGATGTTTCATTTGAATTTGAAATTAGTTTACAATCAATCCGCACTACTCAATATTTGTCTTGAGCCATCTTATCACTTGAAATGCTGAGTCAAACATCCATTTGCTTTAGCTACTCAACTCCACAACTTTACTTAACCAAGAATACCTATTGAGCACTGATTACTGTATTCGATCTCCTTTGTAAGCGTTAACTTCCTCATTTAGAAATATCAATATTGACTCAAAATTACTTGAAATTTATAACTTGAATACTCTTATCTATTTAAAACATTTACCAATAATGAAAAATATATAATGTTTATTTAACAATATTTGATTAATATTCATTAAAATATAATAAAAGACAATGAATTATAATACTTAATATATTCAATTTTCATATATCTAAGTCTAATTTTACTAATGAAGAATCATTGAATCAATGAAATCATCTCTCCAACCAACTCTCAATTAAAAAAAATCTTAATTTAGTCATAAACCAATTAAATTAAGTGAATTCAATTAAAAAAAATTCAATTAATAATTGTCAGCAAAGGTTCTTAGAAAGTTACGAATATAATTTATAGATAATATCGTACTATTTATTATAAATTCCATAAATCTCAAAATTGTTTATATCAAACCATAACATTATAGAACCCTAAAAATGTTACTTAGCTTAATTTTTGAATTATTGAGTCAAAATAGATTTAAATACCTGAATTATCAATTTATTTATTTTAATATTATTTTCATCAATACAAGTCACTTGAACATACTCCAAGAAATTTATTTCAACTCATTTTATTGCTTTTAATATCATTTAAACTTTATACTATTTATCATATTATTTTTCATTAAGATACTTTGCATTCAATACTTGCTATTAACTTGATTCGTTAAATCTTTTATAAGAATTATATATTTTTTTATTCTCACATTGACACATATTATATTTTTATTTGTTGATTAAATACCGCTAATTTCAATCCAATCATAATATTGATTATAAGTTGATCATTACAAATACATGAAAATAAACTGTAATAGATTTTTATAGTATCAAGTATAGTTTTCTAATATATAATATTCAATATTCAACTTAAAAAATATATCTTTTCTCAAGATAAGCCTCAAAAGCTGATTCTACGTAAAATACCAAGTCCTAATAATTTTGAAATCATAAATTGCGTTTAACATCTAAAAAGCAGAGTTAATAGTTTGAAATTTAATACAGTCAAGTTATTATTAGAATTTTTCCAAAATTTAATCATAAATTATCAATATCCATTATTACTTGAATGTTTTAATCATTACAAACCACAATATTGAAGGTGATGTTAATAGCAAAACTGACGAATATGTGCAAAAAATTATTGATTATCAAGTGATTTATGAATTTAATAACCATCCCTTAATGCTCACTTTCAAAAAGTGAACTTTCTTATTTTATATTTTAAAAGACTAGTCAAAATCAATATTAATAAAACTTAATAAAACACTCAAAGATAATATCATAAAAATGCTAATATTAATATCTATCAGTTATAATTAGCCTAATCGTTTCATAATTGACTAAAATAAATTTTAAGGTATTTAAATATTTACAACCAACTATCCTGCATTTAATGTTTGAACATCTCAATTATCTGATTTAAAATGAGAATATTTGAACTATCCATATAAAGCAATTGATGACCACAAATGTGTATTATTTTTTAATCTGAAATTCACTAATTGTTAAAAATAAATCAATAAAAAATATAATATTAAAAAAAATCTATTAAATATTATGATTGTTTAATTAAAAATAAAAATAATTTTTATTTAATCATTTTTAAACTGTATTTTATATAATATATAATATTTAATAAATATTTTAATATAAAATTATAAGAAAAAAATTATAATTCAATATAAAAATTAGATATATGAAAAATATTTGATTTTATATTATTAGAATAATAGGATATGGATTATTTAATAAATTATTGAAAACTCATAAATCCTTCATATACCATTAGAGTAGTGCCATTAGAGGGGAAAGATCTGAGTAAGCATGGCGTGAATCCTCTGTAAAAACTTTTGAGGCCTTCTGTGCGATAGATGTATTTGAAGCAAGCGCCAAAGTATAGATATTTCAGAGGCTTAGCTTCTGGTTGAGCCATAATTCGATTTTTCACCATATCAAAAGAGAATGAGCATATCCAAAATGATGTTGCAGCCACGCCACCAGCTAAGAAGAGATGCCACGAAGCATCCACTAAGGTACTTTGAAGTATTTTCTTTGTTAGAAAATATGTGTGCCAAAACACCCAAAAAAACTTCTGAATAGAATGGTAGACTCCCAGCCCGATCACAATGCCGTGATACCTCTGTTTTGGATCGGTTTTTTGGCGCAGTCAATGGGTCCACTATAGAGCTTGGTGGTCGCGTCATATTAAACTTGAAGTTTTGCTTTGATCTATTATGTATGTTGTTATTATTATCGCAAATATTGAATCATCATATTAATATTTACCTGTTCAGCAGGTGTAGCAACGATAGCTGACACTACTCCACCACTCCACCCAGCTATGACAATGTCTCTATATCTCATACATCAACAGTTTGCCCTTTCAAATTTGCGATTTGGATTTTAAGCATATTGTAAATGCCCACTTAGCAAGAATCGATCAAAGCCCAACCAAAGAGAGGGGATGTAGCACCCTTATAAACTGCAAACATAGCTCCCTTCCTTACTGTACTCATCAAGCACCGTATAGGTGAGATAAACCTCCCATTATAACCTTCTGTCTGGAGTCTAACTTTAACACTAAACCAAATTCAGTCAAATAGGTTAATCACAATTCATAAGTTTCTTACGTATCAAAAGGGTGACCCACAGCTAATTTGTTGACACCAGACGAGATACCACCCAAATACCCCATATAGTTTTATTGACATAGTCAGAAACTTCAAATTCTATTGATTTTTTTTCTGATCAGTATTAACACCTCATTTCCATTATATTCAAATATTATTATTTTAAATTATTTTAATAATTACTATTTACCCATTGATAATTAATTTAGAAATATAAAGAAAAAATTAAGATGCTGTATTGTATCATATTAGTATATATATATATATATATATATATATATGTGATCACTAGAATAAATTAATTTTAAACCTACTTGTTATTAATTATTTTTGTATACTTGAGTTTTTGATCACTTGAAAATTAATGGATTTAAATAAAAACTCGAAATGAATATTTACTAAATTTGAATATCAAATATTAACTTAAACAGATTGTTTTATAATTTAATATTAATTTAAACAAAATTTTAAAGTCTTAAGACTATATGGTCAAAGTCTGAAGAAAAGTCAATGTGGCCATATATTCATATACAAATATTTTGTTTCTAAAAAATTTCAATTTACTTTAAGGTCCGATTTGTATTTCTTATAGAATAATAATCAAAACACAATATTTGTTATGATAAACTCATTTTCTATAACTTACTAAAGAATCCTAATATTGATGAGATATATTATGATAATCGTTCCTTTTAAGATAATGTAAATTTTATCAATAAGAATCAACTTTTCGAGTCATCTGGAGTAGTTTTAATTTACTATATATATTTAGAATATTTTCATAAATTAATAACTTTATAGATCAATATTAATAAAAATATTTAATAAAAAATTTTCAAAATAATGAATGTTTCTTATTAATTAAAAAAAATACATAGATCTTTTGCTTATAATCAAAATTATCCAAAGTTGATCAAATTCGATCACTCTTGTCCAAGACCTGCATTGAGTTCAAAGGCTCTAAGGGGGTAAGCTTCAACGTCAATCCTTGAAGGCTAGCTTAATTGACTGTTAGATAGCAAAGAACTATGTTTCTAGTAATATTGATGGTTTGATCTTTCTTTATATGATATTAAAGTCATTTAAGTCTTGTTTTATCTGAGTTATATATGCAAATACATATAATTATTGCATATTTTACATGTGTATTATTTTTCACTAATAATTGCCTTGTGTCATAGGTATTCCCTTTTTTTGATAAGAAAGCTTTGTTTATTCTATATTGAGAATATTTCAACAAATTTTTTTCATATTTATTTTGAATTTATTTAACAGTTTTTCATCATTTTTTAACTCTTAAAAAATTATGCCATACTGTTTAAAAATCTATTTAACAAGTTTCTTTGCATCATATTTATAAAGTTCTTAAACTTAATTTTCACCTTCTAAACTTTTTTTTTCTTATTTTATAAAAATTATTTTAATAAATTTCTTTTTAAGGCTAGTAACTTTTTAACTTATAAACAAAATAAAGACAATAAATTATCCTAATATTTTATTAACAAATAATAAATTATAAGAGTAGTTTATTATTAGAGTTTTTATACTAAACTCAAAGGCCAGGATTTTTTAATTTTTTTTATTTAGAAGCCTTTTTATTATTTTTTTGATAATAATAGTAAAATTTCAACATAAAGTTCATCCAACTTAATTTTTTTGAAATTAATAATTATAACTAATTTTTAATAATAACATAATTCCTTTAATTAATATATCCTTATAATAAATCATATAGTCAATATTATTTTTTCAATATATTAAATAAATAAATAATTAAAATTTATTTTATTTATTTATATTTTAAAAATTATAATTTATTATATATAAAAAATATAATATTATAAATTTTCAAGGAATTATTTTTTATTATATATTGAATATTACAAAGTTTTACTAATACTTGTTGGTATTTATCTTTAAAAGATTTGATATTTTAATATTTGGCTTTTGATTATTCATTCATTAAATACATATTATCCATAATAACCTTAAAAACATATTAATTGTATTTTTCTTTAAAATCTTAAACCATATTATTAAGATTTACTTTTATTTAAAAATAAAAATAAATTTTATCCTTCTAGCTATTTTTAACTCTTAATAATTTTTCACTTTATTTTTATTAAATCTCAATTATAACTTTTTTATTAATCAATTTTTAATATTAAAACAGATATTTTAAGCTCCTTAGTTAAGTTATTTTTTTCAATATTTGGATTAAGGAATTTAAGCTTTATTAATTCATTTTTAAATATATATTTAAAAAGATTAATTAAATAATATAAGAGCTTATTTTTGTAAATAATGATAACTTCAAAAAGAATCTTTTATATATTATAATTTATTAAAGTTTAGAATAGAAAGTATTTGAATTAAGTTCTAACTCAATATCTCCAATTATTTTATTCTCAAATATTATTTTCTTTTATTAATATTAAATTTATTATTTTAAAATTTTATTCTTAAGATTTGAATAGATTTTTATAAAATATATTTTGATTTTTTATTAATTTTAGATATTGTTTTTTTATTTAAAAATATAACTAAATATTAAATACTAGGTAAAACTTAATACCACTTAAAATTTACATGATTTTAACTTTTCCATCATTATCCCAATATACAAGAGTATGTAATGATATTTGTCTTTTTTTCTATATTGGAAATAAAAACATATAAATATGTATATTTGATTAAACATGATATTAATGTGATTAGTGTTATATTATTTCAAAATAAATATAATTACATAATAATATCCAAATATATTTGTCCCAAGTGATAATTGATCTAATCATTGATCAAATAGTGATAAGAATTCTTATAATCAATATAAATTATAAGAACAGCTTTATTTTAATCAAATTTAATATCTTATTTTACTTATGATTTTATCATTATTTCCTTAAATCTTTTTTAAATAGGATTTTTTTGTAATTATTAAATCATTTTAATTTTTGGTATATGAATTCAAATGTTATAATTGAGTATAATAAAATAAATTCATAATATACAAATTTATTCATATTTAACTTTTTTTTATATTAATAGGTAAATTTTAGACTTATAATAATTGACAAATTATAAAAAGTATTGAATGATATTAAACTAATGGCAATAAATCTAGAATAATAAAATAAAATATTTAATATAAATTATATAAAAATAATCATTACTAATTGTATTGTATTAAATTCAACTATATTTTATCCCTGGTTTTTTAATAAAATAAATTTATACTATCAATGAATAGTTATAGTATTATAATTGATAAAACATTTAATTTTTTAAAACTTGATGAAAAGTTAATAATTAAAAACTAGTAAAAAAAATCTATATATAAATATTTTAATAATGAATTTTAAATAATTTTTAGTATTTGATATTTTCATCAATATAAGATGTCGAAAAATATACATATATTTATAAGTTTTAAATAATAATTTTGTATCTTAACTAAAAAAATATTATATAATATAATTAAGAATTATTTCAAAAATAATTAACATTCTTATTTGAATTATTTTTTTATTTACCAGTTTAATTAGCTTTAAAGATAAGATAAATGGTATTAATTATGCAAGATGATATTTATATAAAAATTAATAATTTGTAGTTTTTAATGTTGAAATTCAAACTAATTCAAATGATTTATGTTTAAATTATATGCTTTAAATATCAATTTCGTCAGGATTGGAAACCTTTGGTTCCTCCTCCAACTTGACAGTTCCTTCAATTTTCTGCAATTTAGATTTTACAAACCCAGGAGTGACCGAAGAATTATCACTTTGTTTACCAACCTGACCCGATAAGAATTCGATACTCGTATTAAATTTGGTTTCTACGGATCTCTTAATTCGTAACATTTCCTTATAAGTTTCCTCAATGCCATGAGCAATTTCGAAATCTTTCCAAATTTCCCAGAATTGGCTATCAGTGCGGGGATCGCAGAATTGCGAGCAGTGGCCGTAAAGCGCGCGTGCGCGATCGATTTCCCCAAGTTTGCGCTCGAGATCCGCGAATTCGAGACACATGTCGCGCGCTTGGCGATCCGGCAACGTTTCCACGGCTCTTTGGTATATTTCACGCGTAGCTGCAAGTCCAAGAGAATTTCCAGCTTTAGCAATGTAGAATTTGTACATGTCGTAACGGTCCTTTTCTCCCACGGATTTGGTTGCCCTGTCGTAGATTCTTAAAGCTTGACGAGCGCTGCCATAATCTTCTTCCATTTTACCATATAATAAATAGATGGGCTTAGCGTACTGTGCAGGACATTGATCCAAAGCTTGCTCGAAAAGATCTCTGGCCCGTTCGAGTTTAGTACCTTGATAACGCTTCAAAAATTTGGTCAAGTAAATGTTCCAAATTTCGAAAGCGACAGGATATGAGAATAGAGCGAGGCCTCGTTCATAAACTTTGAATGAATCTTCAAAGTATCTATTTTCTTCAAGATAATTCGCATAATTAACAATAGTTTTCAAAGTGGCAATCTTGAGCTCTAAAATTTTATCGTAAACAGCGCGAGTGGCATCCATTTTACCCAAACTTTCTTGTAAATCAGCGTAAAGGGACCACAGTTTGATGGATTTGAACAGACGGTTCTGCACCGGGACCTTGTCGTCCTTGAAATCGATTTGACGGAAATTGGTTGGAGGTGACAAAGCCCTTCCAAGCAATGCGGCAGCTTGTTCTAAGTTAGCGTGTCTTAACTCCAATTCGACGTAGAAGGTCCATGTATTAACCAGATCTTCAATATTGCGGTATGGAGCTTGAACAGCCTTTTCAAAAACTTCACGAGCTTGATTCAAGTCGCCATTTTCTTCGTAGAATTTGGCAAAGTCTTGCCATAGTAGTGGTAAGTCGTTGCCAGTGACTTTGCGAGGATGAATGGTATTAATCGCTTCAACAAATGTTTCGATGGCCTTATCGATCATATTAGCATTCTTATATAAATTGACACGATTGCGCCATTCTTTAACATTGTGAGGATTTTGACGTAATAACACTTTGTTGAGTAAGAAAGGTCTTCTGTCCATTAATTTTTCAAATCTCAAAAGTCTTAAATCAAGTAAACTGGTATCAAAGTCAATATTGGCATTTGGATCTTCCTCTATGAGTTGTTGTTTCTCCATATCGGAAGCCAATACAGACTCTTCAAAGTTGGTATAGGCATCAAAAATCTGAGAAAA
>JNEM01009718.1:0-17287 GCA_000697335.1 Conidiobolus incongruus B7586
ATATATATATTATAATTATATAGTTATTATCAAACCACTTTAATAAATTTTTAACTTAAATTAAAAAATATTACTTAATATATTATTATCTTTAATAATTAAAAAATAATGATTAAGAATAGTTCTAATAATTAAATAAGTCTGAAATAACTTATCTTTAATATTTTAAGTAAATTATTAATTATAAGAAGATAATTTTAATAAAATATAAATTTATTAATTTGTTTATAAATTTTAGTTAATTTTAATTGATTTATGGTTAATGCTATTAATAAAAATATTATATTAACCTAGTACTAAAAACTATGACATTCTATTAAATTAAACTTGGATATTGATAAATTATCAAATGAAGATATAATTTAAATAAAGGTATTATTAGAAATTTTTGTAAAATTTTTTAAACTAATTCTCCTTGAATAGAAAAATATGAATCATTTGTAGATTAGGATAAAAATTGATAAATTTAAGGGATAATAAGATAAAGATAAGCTGTGGATAGTTAATATAAAAGATAAATATATATATTATAATCAATTAAGAATATGACAGAAATAAAAGACTTTTGATTATTATTTAGTATAAAAATAATTAATTTAACTAATAAATTTTCAAAAATTAATTGTTTAATTAAAAATGCATTACATATATATTATTTTTTGAAATTAATAATATATTTGAAAAATTGGGAAATGAAATATTTTGTATTTTTTAATTTTGAGATAATATTAACCATTTATTTACTGAAAAATGAGTTTTATTTTTTTAATAATATAAATTTAGATAATATACTTACTTAGCTTATTAGTCTTAATTATTTTAAAAAATATTTAATTATTCTTATTTGTTTAAAGCTTCAGGGTATAGAATCCAATATAAATTATAGATATTTATTATTTTATCATTTTTGCAATATATATAACTTGAAGTTTATAATACCAAAGAAATATTTTTTACTCAGAAAATTATAATTGGATATTGAGGTATATTACAAGTTATAAAATTTATCTATTTTGATGTTTTATATTGGTTATATATTATAGAAAATGTATAAGCAATTATATAACATGAAAGAGATTTTAAATTCAAATTTTGTGATATTATATAGTTACTTGATGTAGAATCTATTTGGACAACCTTAAAAAATTATTTGTTTTTATTAATATTGATTTGATTTAAATTCTACAAGAATAAAGAGAAATTTCAGTAATTTGAAACTATAATATGGGCTTTCGTATATTATTCGTTTAAATTGTACTAATATTCATATATTCAAATTTATAGATATAAATTTCAGAAATTAGAATTTATTTGGCAATTTAAAATATAGAGTTAAGATATAAACAATAAACAATGGCAGTTTGAAAGACTAAATTTAGTATTATAAAGTTGAAGATAAGTTACATATAAGTAGATATCAATGATATTAAGTAAAATAAATGAACCAAGTAAATGGGCAATATTGCATCGTTAATAGTGAATTACTGCTTAATAGATAAAATATACAGAACAAGTGACTATATTCAGAATATATAGTCATAGATAACTAATTAAAAAAATATTAAATCAGTGACATGCAATAAGCCATAGATATATGGAAAACCTAAATAAATCGCTTTTTATACATTCAAACTACATTTTTGAAGGTGGTATTAAATTCGGAAATATATTTGTAAATAAATTATTAAATTTCAAATTATATTGTATAAGATAGGTTTAAAATTTATTGATTTTTGAGTAGAGTTAAAAAAGCATTAAATCTGACTCAGATTGGATTTAATAAATTTATTTTGTAGATAATCAAAAATTGTAATTAACTCTAATTTGATATATAATCTATTTTATTAAATTTGGTATGTAAAATTTATTAACAAAGAAGCTTTAGGTATTATATGATATAGACTTTAATAGTCGTTGTCTAGGGTTAGCAACCATGATATTAATTTAAATGATTAAATACAATGATTTTAGAATAAAACCGAAAATGTGTGAAATAAATTGTTGGCATGAAAATTATGAAATATCATAAACTCATTTCTAATTTAAAGAAATAATTAACTATAATATAAGATACCAGATATTGAAAAATTACATTGAGAGTATGAAATTCACAATATGGGAAAAGCCTATTATAAAATAGATAAGCTTTCATATAGTTTATATGGTTAATAACTATTTGAAAACTAAATTGATTCAATATATTTATTATCACAACGAGATAAATTCAAACCTCTGTAATTGTGACAGTGATTATTACATATGTAATAATTATTTAATTCCAAATTATTTCTAATTGAAATTAACAAATATAAATTAACAATATTATTGATATTATATTCTATCAATTATATAAGTCTTTAATCAGGTAGATGTAGGATTGACTTCCAGGTCTCTTTATTTTTCAAAATGTACCTTGATAAAATCTAAAGCAATTTCGATATTTTTGAAAAAAAATAGAAACAAACATTTTCATTACACCATAATACAATTCCATTTATTATAAAATAAATTACATATTGATATATCAATTTCACTAAATAATAATTCAATTTAATGCTTATAGAAGAATTGATAATGATACTGCTAGGAAAATCATTCAATCTATAATCCAGATATTTAACAAACATTTTCGAACTATATATATATTTTTGAATAAACTTATTGATAGTTTGAATCATCATTAGTATGTTATATCAAAGATCATCCGCCTAACGATTTTTAATCTAGCTTAAATTTGTTGATGGACTACAACGCTTGCATTAAAGTTTATACACCCCTCCGATTAAATACTAAGTTATATTTGAGAAATAATTCCAAATAGATATTTAATAATTTATTCTTAAATATCAGATTATTTAGTCAATCAAAATATCTATAGCAAAAAGCATTTGATTATTATAGCATAATCAGCTGTTCCACATTTTGAGTTTGCGTGATGATGATTTCAGTTCGTTGTTTGAGAAAATTTCATAAATTTATTCATGAATTTAATATATATTTATTAATTGATTGTTCCAAGAAAAAATAATTTAGTGTCAATTTTCTAACTCTGTTTATCAATATCCCTGCTAATGCTTTCAGAAAGTCTATTTTTCACCTTAATGAACTAATTGAGTTTAATTTTCTCTCAATTTGGCATAAATTTGAATTAAAAAAATTGATGATTTCACCCAAATATTTCATTACCCAATTACAACCAACGTTGAATAAATGCAATAAATCTAATCAACAAAAAATGTCAAGTTTGTTTAATTTTAAAATATTTAAATAAAAAAATAGAATGGGAAACTCACAATCAAACAGTCACTACAGTCAAAATACATCCAACGAAGACAATAATGTACCTAATCCTACACCCACATATTTAGATGCAAACTATGGTCAAGGCACAACCAACTCAACACCCAATTTGAACCAGCATTCCCAACCTAAGAATGTATCTGGTAAAAATTCGTCCGGCTCTAACAGAAGGGTACTAATTCACAAAAATAAAAACAATAATAACGGTTATTCGCAGTACTCTAACTCACCTTTCGTTGGGTCGCCACTTATTCCTTTTGAAGAGTATGGAAGTGGCAGTGGCTTAAACAACCATTTGACACAAGCGCCATACTTGACAAATCGTAGGAATTTAAGTCAACCTGATACATTTCCTAGTAGTTTACCCTCAGCTTTGTCCCCTTTGACAAAAGAAAAGAAGCTTGATTACAATCCCGATAGCTCTGTGGAAAATGATAACAATATAAATACTTTACAGCCTCCTGCAGTAGAAATTGAGGCACCTAACACAAGTAGTATTTTTTATTTAAGTTATTTAAAATTATTTCTAATGCTTTTACTTAGATACTGAAGGAGTTCCAACACTGATCTGCTGGTCTCAAGGCGGGAAACAAGTTTACGTGACTGGTACATTTAACGATTGGAAGCACAAGATCCCATTAACAAAAAGGTACCCACTCTAAAATTTTTTCTTATTATCACGTTTTATTCTTATCCACCCAAATATTATTTATTTTTATTTTACTGATTAATTAATATTTTTTTTCTACAATGCCTTCTAGTGAAAACGATTTTACAACAGTACTCAACTTTTTACCGGGAACTCACTATTTAAAATTTATCGTTGACGATGAGTGGAAATGTAGTAATGAACTTTTAACAGGTCCGGACCCAGACGGTAATTTAGTCAACTATATCGAAGTGAGCTCGGCTGCAAGCGATGAATTCGATCCGTCCCACGATTTAACCGATTCACAATGGAATGACACTTATAACCAATTAGAAAACGAGGGTTACACGACCGAAATTCCTGATTTCAACAATTTCAAAGGCCCAAATGTCGATCGACCACCTCATTTACCAGCACAATTACAAAACGTACTCTTGAATGACGTTTCTGAAGCTGAAAACAATAATAACGATAATATGATCTTACCGACGCCTAACCATGTCGTTTTGAATCATTTATACGCTTGTTCTATAAGAGACAATATAATGGCTGTTGCAGTGACTACTCGATATAGGAAAAAGGTAATTTTTTATTCATATTTAATATTTATTGAATTAGTATTCATTTTGATTTTTAGTACATTACAACTCTATTTTATAAGCCAGTATCAATTTAATCATTACCTCGTTTTATTCATAATATTTAAATATAAATACATATTAACATGTTAACCTATCATTGATATGGCTTTAGTTTTGAATTGAAAATTTTTATTTATTATTATTTTTATATTTATCAAGGTTTAGGTTATCTTAATTTACAAAATATATATAACGTTAGATCAAAGAGGTATATGAGTGTACTGACCTTTTGAATATCGATGTTTTACATTTTTAAATTTAAAAATTTGATTGAAATTCAAATTTTTAACAATACCGTTTTCAACCATATATTACAAATTTAAATAATAATTTTTTAATAATTCTTTAATACCCACTAATCTAATTATTCTATTCGTTTCAAACATGTAGTATTTTTTTAGATTGTGATTACTATTCATTGATTGTCAAATGTAAGAAATTGTTAGAATTTCGGAAGGTGTGTATTCCCAATGTTTCATTGTTAATTTATGATAAACTATTCAGTTTGGATTATTTAAAAATAAAAAAAATGATATTAAAAAATTTTATTAGATTTATATTTTAAAATAATTTTTATATATTATATTTACTAATTTCAATTTAATTACATTTTTATAAAAACTAAATTTTCAATTTTTTTCTGATCAAATCAAGGAATTTATTTTAAAATAAATTGTATAATATCTGATTATATTATGCCAAATAATTCATTTTTAATTTAAAATATTCAAAAATATTTTTTATTCAAAGCTAAAATAAATTAATTAAATTTGACTTAATCAATCCATCATTGCATTTTTTTTAAATATGTATAAAATTTTGAAATATTAACTCAATTATATATTGACTGATCATTATTAATAATGTTATTATTTTATATTAAAACAGTTTTAAATTCATATTAAGATTTCATGATTTAATCAAAATTTGATTTTTAGTTCAAATATAACTTATATAAAGTTAAAATCATTAATCCCATAAATTTATAATTAATTAAAAATTTTTTAAATTCAAGGATTAAAATTTAATCTATGAAATTTAATAATAATTAAATAAGAAAAAACAAAAATATTAAAATAATTTTTAATTGATAATAATTTCTTTTTTAATATTAAAATATTTTTGTTTTATTTAATTTTTATTATTTAATTATTTTTTGTTAGTATAGATCAATTTTATAGAGGTAATATATATATTAAGATTATAATTGATTTTAATTTTTAATTCAATTTAGATAGTTTCAAGCAATAATATATATTCAAAAAAAATATGGAATTTAAAAAATTAACCGCATTACCTAAACCAAAGCCTCAAACTCAAATACCTATTAATGAATTTTGGAAAAATTTCAAAGTAATTAAAATATAGTTATTTCAATAAATTCTATTATTAACCAATACAATAAGTCTCCTACAGTCCTTAAAGAAAATGGTCAAATCACTAATTTACACTTCAGTCCCGACAATAAGGGATTATTAGCTGTGACAAGTGGCTGTAAAGTTAGTATTTATAATACTTCAACGAATTCTTTAGTCAAGAGTATTTCGCGATTTACTGATTTAGCTTATTCCGGTACTATTCGTAAAGATGGCAAATTGTTGTTGGCTGGTGACGCTTCTGGATTAGTACAGGTGGGATTTTAATTATTTGGATTGGTTAAATATCTGGTAATTAATTTATGATTTTGATAGATTTTTGATTTAAGTTCAAGAAGTATTTTAAGAACTTTTAAGGGTCATAATGGGTACTTGATATTATATAATCATGATTTTTTATTGAATTAATTCTGATTTTTTTAGATCTGTTCCATGTACTAAATTCATGCCAGATTTTCAACAAATTTTAACAGCTTCTTATGATAAAACCGTTAAAATTTGGGATGTCCCCAGTCAATCTCCTATTATTACTTTTGAAGGTCATGAGGTAATTGAAAATATTGGTATACTCTTACTGTAATTATTAATGTATTTGATTTGTTAGGATTATATTAAAACAGCAGCTGTCAATCCTTCCAACCCATCCCAAATCATCTCAGGTTCCTATGACCACTGCGTCAAACTTTGGGATGTCCGCACAGGAACATGCACTTCTACTATCAACCACCAAGCACCTGTCGAATCTCTTGCAGTATTCGGTAACGGAGGTATGGTCGCAGTGGGTGGCGGACCCTCCATCCAAATCTACGACTTAATCAGTGGCAAATCCCTCATCACTCTCGACAACTTCCAGAAGACAGTAACAGCAGTGAAATTGACATCGGATAACAACTATTTGATGGGTGGTTCCTTGGACAGATACGTTAAATGCTACGATACTTCCGACTGGAGTCTGTGTAACTCCGTCAAATTCCCTGGTATGGTATCATCCATTGATATTTCAGTAAGTTATATTTCTCATTTATCATGTGAAAAATCATTAATTAAAATGTGTTTAGAATGACAATTCTCATATGGTTGTGGGTATGACATCGGGCATCTTCTCCATCCAAAACAACAAATCTCAAAAATCTCACAATGCGGAATTCCCCAAAGTTGATAAGGAGTTCGGTACAGCTAAATTGAAGAGAAAGTACGAGAATTTGCCCGACACCGAGGTAATTCCCATCCAATATCCAGTAAACTCATCAATTCACAAATATCAATGTTTTTAGACTGTAATCGAAATTCCTAAAGAACCTAAACAGGTTAAATATCGTCAATTCGATATTTTGTTGAGAAAGTTTAAATATAAGGAAGCTTTGGATGCGGCTCTCAAAACTGTAAGCTAGAAACTAAACACTCGTCACATGGACATCTCTAACCATTTCATATTTATAGCACGATCCCTCCCTCGGCTTTGCAGTCATTTCTGAATTAATCCGACGCGGCGGTTTGGTCACCGCGATTTCTGGACGTGACGACATCAGTCTCCTACCTCTAATTGCGTACCTCGCGCGCAACCTCCGTAACTACCACGACAAAGCCCTAATCATTGACGTTTCCGAACTAGTCATGCAACTTTATGGGGACGTTTTATGGAAATCTAAACACTTGGATCTCCATCTCCGTCGCCTTATGACTTCCGTCCAGCACGAAAAGAAACTCGTCCAAAATCTCATTCAGTTTCAGGGTAAGGTGAGACTTCTATTGTCTAAAGTGAATCAGGTCCAGAATTCTTAATCGTTGAATAAAATATAATTATTATAGAATCGCAACACAAATAATTTGATGATATCATAAAATTCAAAAATCCCATTGTTAAACTTAAATATTGAGGAGGTTATGTATTTTATAAATGTTTGTAGATATGAAATTAAAATTTAAAACATAGAATATATACAATAAGATAAAATTTAATAATAATAATAATAATAATAATAATAATAATAATAATAATATAATTTTTGTAAAAATTGGAGATAATTTAAGAATATTTCTACCATTTATAAAAATAAATAATTGAGGTACTAAAATTGTTGAATTTTAATAATTGATTTTTTATCAATGGGTTAGGTTTGGGAGAATTAGGGTGGTCATGTCAGTCATCCCTGGGGCCAAGGAAGCCTCAATGACCACCGGGAACAAGCGAAGTGAAATATGACTAGCTAGGTGGTCAGCATGGTGCGAAGGAATGGATTGTATGGCATCTTTGGCGATCTACATTGATGAGAGGGCCAACAGTCGTGGTGGCCAAAACAGATACGGACAATTACTATATTAGGATAGAAACGGAGTTTTGTTATGTTAATTATAGAATAGTGACTGAACCAGTGAGCCGAGTTTGGTTAAGGGAAAGTCCTAACAGCGGTATGTTTATGAAATCATGCTCTTTTATCGAGAGCTCATGGGCTGCCAAGTGCAGAGGTAACCATGAATCTTGCAATCTTAGTCCCATTGGTGGCATGGTCCCCAATCTATCTCTTCAACCGGTTTTGGTTTAGGATCGTCGCCATTGCGAGATGATCTGATAACTTGTCCAATCGACACTACTGGCCATGATCAATTTTGGATAAATAAGTAATTGTGAAAATATAAAAATTTAAGTGAATATTTATTAAACAATCCAATTACTAAAACCCTTGAATTAAATAGAATTCAATATAATCAATATTTTACAGGCTTAATCTTTTTAATTCTGAATTAACTCAAAAATTTTTAGAGGGGTTTATTTTTTGGTAAGATTTTTAAAGTGATTATCCATTACCAATTTAATGAAGATGATCTTAAAATTTAAGTCCTCAAATATTTTTTGTTTAAAATTATAAAAAAACTTTTTCAATTAACTATTAAATAATATTTGATAGTTAATGATATATTTGTAAATTGTAAATATATTTTAACAATTTTTGTTTGTAAGTTATTTTAAAAACTCCTGAAATTGATATAATAATAACTGCCATGTTAAACTTATATTATTTTAATATAATGAATATTAGGATGATATTGAATATAGTTTATTGTTGGCAATAATTTAAATTAGAATTAATTGAATGCTGTGTATTGTTTATTAAGGATAGCATTTATGATACTATTTAATTATCAATGGCTAAATTGCTAATTATTTAAATGTTGATATAGTTATTCAATTCGGTGGTAAACTATAATTGTTAATTAATGAATGATCTAATGAATTAGTAGCAATATAAAATCAAGTTCAATGATAATATGTTTAATAATTATATTAATTTCAGCTTAAACCTTATTAAATTTGATTTTATTAATTGTATTAATTTACTGTGGTTTGATTAATTGTTTAAATTACAAATAATTGGTCAATCTTATTAAAAGAAAAAAAATGATGTGATATTAAAATGAGCTTTTAACTATATCCAAAAATTCAAATTAAATGAAAATTTGTGTTTTATTTATCGGGTTTCAAATTTGTCGGCTTTAATATGTCTAATTATCCCTGAAACTTTATTAGGGCTTCAAGATTCGTCATATTTTTATGCAAGTGGGAGGCTTGAGTCATGCTTGGGTGGAGTGGTAAAGATCGCGACGCCGCCCATGAGTTGCGCGAGCTTATAGGAGAGATATCCAGGTTGGACGACTTGTTGGAGTCGGATGAGTAGCACCATTCTGTGAGCTTGGAGCCCGGCTGCCAGATGTCACAAACAGCGGCAAGTCGCCTGAGATATAATTGGTACTTGTCACTTTCGCTGATGAGGTAGTGGCCGTACCCGCATGCTAGCAACACTTGCGATTGGTCGGCTTTGAGCTTGGCTAGAGCGTCATGAATCGTTGCCAAATGGTGCTGGAGTCGCATCACTTGGTCAATTATGCTAAGCTGCGATCGATACAGTGGTGGTAGGGGAGGTGTCCACGTGGGAGCACGTCCTAGTAACTTGTCCAGCAGGGATGCGGATCTCACTTTGAAAGATTTGGGATTGTGGTTGGATTCTGATGTGGAGGGTTCTGGAAGGGTTGAAGGCGGTACCGACTCCCTAGCAGCCCAATAGTTAATACTATCGACCCACCTGGCAGCCGAATGCTCATTATTCACCTGGAACTGATACTTTGCACCATTTGCTAATTCCAATTCCCAAATGGCGCGTCCATGTGTTGTGCTTGATGACGACCTTATGGGTAATTTTCTAGCAACAGCATGCATGAGACACAGTGTGCCCAACTGTCTATCCAAATTTTCTTGATCTACGGAATATAGGGAATCGTCACTGGTAGCCTTGAACATTTTGAAGGAAGCCCTCTCGAAGGTGACCAAACAGTAAGTCCACTGCCTGTTGAAGCACTTGTGGTGGTGGGATTTCTGAACCATTTTCATCTGAATCAATTCACTCATCTCCATGTCGGAACTGTACGACGACGGAGCATAACTGAAACGCTTATTATTCATCAAATTCATGCTCGGCGACAGTTTGTGCATTTGTTGGGAGGTTCTACTAGTCACCTGATTCAATTCCTTGGTGGGAAATGTTGCTAACATACCATTTTCCCTATCCAAAGGTAAAATACTCGCGGATAAATTTCTATTCACTAGTGCCATGTTTGAATTTCAATATTATTCAATTCAATATATCAATAATAATTCGCACTCGGAATAACTTTAATAACTTAAATAACTCTCAAGACAATTTAAATAGATTGAATAAAAAATAGCAATAATGAAAACTATTGATAAATAATTTAATATAGAATTTAATCGATCCACAGCCCTTTATATATATCTCAAAATTAAGGAAAATTTCATTCATTTGGTCCGTTCATTTTCTGAAATTCACCCCTTCCAATTTGCACACTCCAACCATAAAAAGATTTCAGTCTAGGAGGTTAACTTTATTAAGAATCTCTCAAACTAAACCAAATTGAGTATTTCACTCCTTCCATTTCACTGATGAATCATTTCTATATTTTCATAAATGATTTAATCCAGGTATTATTTGAAAATTCACAAATTAGGTAATTCTCAATATATAAACTATACCTATTATGAAGTTATACTCAAGGATTATTATTTGAAATTTTACCATTTAAATTTATTAGTAAAATACAAGGGATTATATTAAGATAAATGAGATAATTTTAACAATATATATATTTTTTACCTTTGGACTAGTTTTTCTGAGTACTTGGAGTATTTTTATATGGACCTAGTTTTATTAAAATGTATTATTAATTTATGAATGATACATCAATAACATCCCTAACTCCTTCAAACTTCAGTTTTTGTAGCTCCTTGTTTTCCAAAGTACTCTTTAAAGTTATTCAGATAAAGATTATTACTTAAAATTTGTATCAGTTTTCAAAGATAAACACCCAAATATTTCCAATTTCATTATATACAGTTTAGGAAAATTGTCGGCTTATGTTGTGTTTTTTGAGGGTTTTTTTATAAGTGATCTTCGATTTATTTAAGTTTCATTTAATAGTGTTTTTAGAGAATTGAATTCTGTTTATATATATGTTTTTTAATTTTTATAAAAGTATTGGTGATATTAAGATGGTTATATTCGTTTAGATATTTTTTCACTTCTAAATTGACTCAATTATTATAATATCATCATTAGTATTCAATGCGTATCATTTGAATTATAAAAATGAATAAGAATATGGCTAATATTAATTAACTGAAGTCATATAGTTATTGGTTAATCGTTTAAATATTAGAGAAATTGGTATATAAATATTTATTACTACTTAGACAATACATATAATAAGATAGATTGATAGCTGTTTATATTTAGTTACCAGAGTATACTATTTAGATAATCTTGTTGATTTTATATTGAAAAACGGATATAGTATATTATCATTACCTATTCAATTCAATTGTAAATATTCTGAGAATTAATTGGTAGTGACTTTGATAACTTATTTTACCAAAATTTCTTTATTATATAATTTAATTATGATTGAGTATTGTATAGTTTTGATTGTTCTTTAATATTCACATTAACTATCTAATATTAATATGCAACCACTTTTTACTTATATTCTATATAACTTTATTGATTAACTCTTACTTTTACGCAACACCTTAATTTAGACAATTAATTTAACTTTGGAATACGTATAATATAGAATATTTCAAGTAAATTTTTATTTGTAGAAATTTTTTAGAGTGAAATGTGTAGTTTAAATTAAACTGTCACAGTTACGGATTTAAGTAGGGGTACCAAATATTTAATGATGGGGATTTAGACTAGGTGAAAGATTTTGAAAGTTGAATGTTTTAAAATAAAATAAATTATTTAGGATTTAAACTGTATTTTGATATTTTATATATTAAAATAACCTTAAATTTGCTTTTATTATTATCAATTTATTAGTGTTAATTCACTACCTAAATTTTTAATTCTCCATAGAATTGGAGAACTCACTCCAATTATGGTCACTTTCAAGGCATTTATTTCAAAACTCCATCACTCTTATGCAACACTCCAAATCAAAAAACTTATCAAGTTATTTAGAAAAAATTTTAAATGTCTCTGTCAAATTTTAGTCAAATAAATCTGAATTAACAGTAAAAATTCAGAGTTTACTTTTGATTACCAATAAAATTACTCTATTTAGGCCTTGATTAGGAAAATTATTTGAAAGTAATGAATAATATGTATATATAGAAATTTGAAATATGTGCGATTTAAGATTAAAATTTTGAAAATAAGTTAAAATATAATTATTTTTAGATGAATTTGAATAAATGCCAGTATATTAATTTTATATTTCTTTTTTGTTAATTTTAGGCAAAAAAAATTTTTTTGAATCAATGCTATTTCGAATATGTATTTTAAAATTCAAAACATTAGGGGATTTTTACCACAATCTCTCACAAATATAAGAGAATAACAGCGATTAAATATAATATTTAATATTGTTGGCTTTTCAAGTTCTTAAACTCAATACAATACAAAATGATATGACATCATCATTTGATACAAATTTAATACTTAACTGAATTGGGTTAATAATTGTTTATTGCTGAGTTTTAAATAATAAGATCCTTTCTGTAAAAATCATTTTATCGATTTATAACAGGAAATATACCATTATTTATGATTTTTAAGACATGGATTTTTGTATAGATATGAATTCAGTAGTTTAAAAAGCTAATATTAATAATATTGAATTGGCAAGGTAGAATATGTTATTAATTTTAATCTGCTCAGTCCAAATTAGCAGTTTTATCGAAAATAAATCAATAAGATTTGACGGAATTCAACATTTAGGAAAAATATTTGTATCATTTCAAAGTATTCTAAATTAATTATATTCATCATTATTCAATTATGATATGATTATTATAGTTCTTTAGTTTAAAAGTGTTAATTCGTTGAATTTATTAAAACTTGAACAATAATTAATTAATATTATTCCTAAATTAATTATTAGATTCAGTTTATTCATAATTTCCCTTATTATTTCAATTTCATAACTATTCATTAATACCAATAATATTGATATTAATTATTTGACTATTCTCAAATCATACTAATATTAACAATAATTTTCTGCTCATTTCTTAGTCTCGAACTTTGTATCACCATAATAATACCTTATAAGAACATATTAATCATTTCGATTGTTTGCTGATGGTAGAATTAATTAAGCTGAAATTTTGTATTGGAATTATATGATAATGTAATCATATATATTGCTGATAATATTAGATTTGTATAAAATAATGGATGGGATATGAATTGTAATTTATTAATAAAGATTGGTTATATAATTAATATTGAATTTCAAGTAATATTTTGCAAATCATTATAAAACTTTTTAATATTTGATAGTTGATTACTTCCATTTAAATAATTCAGTCCCATATTCATCATTAATTAACACATTTTCTCAATAGTTTTATTTGTATCATATTAACAATTGTATTTTATGATTGATAGATTTTCCTCAAAATTCTACTATGTAAATATTCAAGGTAATCACTACGTTTTTCTATACATAATAAATTTAAGTAAATACATTTCCACATTTCTAGTGGATCTAGTGTTTAAAGATTAAATAATTTGATATTTCAAAAAATACTAAGAATTTTTAACAGATTATTAATATAGTAAAATTAATTAAGAGTTTAATTAGATTGAGATAAAAACAGGATTAAAAGTGCCACAGATAATTGATTTAATATTGGATAAATTGATATTATAGTTTAAAATTGAGTTTTTGAGTTAAATAATCATGATCGAAAAATATTATCATTTTTGTTTATTAGATAATTTATTATTGAATTATATTAACCTAAAATATTTTTAAAAAATTTCATTCTTTACCTTGTTCAACAACTGATATCATACTCAAGTTATAATTGCAGTTAACCATAGCCAGTTAACTTCCAAAGCCCTTAATATCTTGAGAGCAATCGAATATTTAATGATCTAACAATATTAATGAAATCAAGCATATATTACTAATTATTGAGATCGTTGACAGATTTGTGATGTTATTTCTTTACTCCTTTCCACTATCTATGATAAATGATGATAGATAGTATACTCAATTAAAATTAGTGTAATAGCTTCTATATTGCCATGATTAGGTTGAATATGGTAAATGATCTATACCAAGATCTCAAAAAACAAAGATCTTAGAAATGAAATATGTTAGATGAAATTTATATAATTTTTTTTTAAAAATTAATAATTTTATTACTATTGAGCTTCAGGTTTCAAACCTATTTTTGATAAAAATTTGTGATTTTTTATAACTTTGATGATATTAAAATTGAAATATTAGGTTATAATTTTATACAATTTATAATTGTAACAATATAAGAAACTCCAATATCGCAATAAATATATCATAATATAACATGTTTTCTTCGACTATTACCAAAGTTTATCATCAAAATACCCCGGTTGAATTTAACCAATTATAATAATTAACAAATTCTTTCAAGTCAAATTTCACATAATGAATCGATCGAAAAAAAATTTAAAATTTTACTAAATCCAATCAAAAGTTAACATACGAGAATAGAAGGAAGATTAACCAAATTGAATTAAATATGTTAGTTTGGGACTTGTGTCTCCATAATTTTTTCATATTCTAAATTTTTTTTAGTTATTTCCTTTTTATTATTTTTATTCTATTATTATATTAAACCTAATATTAAAAAAATTGAAATTATTAATTATTTTTATTTTATAAATTTATTATAAAAATTTTTAAAAAAAATAATTATAATTTAATATAATATTAAGAATAAATTGATTAAATTTTGATAAAATAATTATTTCATGTTCTATAGCTTTATGTTAGACTATATTAATATTATGCCATAATAATTAAAATATATCAAATAACAATTGTTAAAGAATACAATAAAGAGAATTTTTTAAAACTTTATTATACTCAACATATATTGGATTATATTTAATAAATAACTGATCAATAAAGGACATTGACAACATTTGGTTTATGAGATACTTGACATATTAAACATCAGATTAACTACTATATAATACTAATCCATTTATATCATTATATATAATTCAATACTATATGTAAATATTAGCCTATTGAATTATAATATAGTAATTTTTTCAAAAATCTTAAAAATTAAGTCATTTTAATATTCTTATTTTAATATATAACATGAAATATAAAACTAATAATAATGTGATATATAAGTACTATAATCAATATAAATAATTATTGAATATCTGTTAGGTAACAATAGAAGTTATTGGTACTTAAATTCAAAATATAAAGTTAGAAAATATATATCAATTTTATTATAGATAATATTTGATTATAATTTATTTTCTTAGTGCTTTGACTAATTTCTTTAAATCATATTCTATCATATTGAATTCATTATCAAACTGGTTTATCAAGGATTTCAAAATAGTCATTATTGGATTCCAATGTTAATCAGCATATTTCAACATGATAATATCCATATCCAAGTTTCAAGTTGCGCTTTCTACTTCTACGACAAGTATCCTGCCATATCAGTACAAGAACATGGAGATAAAAACAATATTAAAATTTCATTTAAGCCAAAATTTCACCATATATACGGGGTATAATCACATTGACAAAATTAATAAACTCAAAAAAATAGGAAGTGAATAAAATATAAAGGTTTAGCTTTATGCATGTTGGAGATAGCTGATACAACGCTTTTAAAAACCTTTTAAATTTCATCAACAAGTAATTTCAAAACAAATTCAATTTTCGGAAATCCTCTAAAAAAATTGGTGATATTGAAAAATTTACTAAACCAAATTGATTGAAATAGAAATTAAGTCTCTATTTAGTATTGGACTAAAATTTTAGATTGATTATAATTTTAAAAAATTTTTATATTAGGATTAATACCAGTATAGTTTTTAATATTTGATACTTGACCAAATTCGCTAATCAAATCAGGAAACTTACAACTATTAGGGACATTGAATCTTTTCGAATTGGGTAGAAATTGGATTAGATTTTTAATTATTAACATGATATCAGATACTCCCCATTGATTAACTCAAATTATTTAATACATTAATTTTCGATTTAGTTGATATATTTCTATATTTTAATGTTAAATGACAAACAGAGTTTAAATTTAAGGATTGGTCTCACTACAATTTTTGATTTCTTTCAGTTTGCTTTAGTATGTATTTATAATTCATTATACCTTGATAAATTCAATGAAATATGGCAAGTTATTGGTATATTCATTTACTCATAATAGAAAAGTATTATAATTAGATTTAAAAAATAATAGCCTTATGATAAAATTAGTGGGGATAAGGTTTGATGCTTATTTAATAAATATTGATATATAAACATAATTTTTATATATTTCTTTGAAATAAATAATTTTTTACTTTTAAATTATTTAAATTACTTTATTCAGAAATTTTTATAATAAGGATATTATATGTAAAAATAAAATCAAAATTATTATTAATATAAGTTAAAAATATTTAATTATTCTTAATAAGTTTAAAAAAATTAAATTATTTTTTTTTATTTTATATTTTAATTTAATTTATAAATCAAATATAATTTAAAAAAATATTATTATTTATCTTAATTAATCAATTAAAAAACATTTTGAAAATTTTTAAAATTTAACTCTTTATTGATTATTTGTACCTTATATTCTTATATTAATTTAAAAATTATTATTTTTAATTTTTATTTAATAATTTCTATATTAGTTTTAAAATAATATATTACTTATATTAATATTATAAATTTTCTTTGTTAAATTAAAATAAAATAATAACTATTTTTTATTTAAT
>JNEM01009723.1:0-12822 GCA_000697335.1 Conidiobolus incongruus B7586
TAAATCTTAAAATTTAGGTTTTAATGGAATAAAAGTGAAATATAATCAGTTATAGTTAATTATATTCAAATAATATATTTTAACTATATAATCAAGTTTAAGTTAAATTAATCAAAAATTGATTTAATTATTAGTAAATATGTAAGTTATTTTAATTTTAAAACTTATCTTTATAAGTAAATATATAATAATATCAATATAATATAGTTTTGATCTCAGGAATAATAAATAATACTAAAAATAACAAGAGTTGAGAAAAAAAATAAATTTATCAATTATTAATTTTAATTAAATATTTAAATAATTTTAAAAAAAATTAAGTATTTGATGAATTTTGAATTGAATAATTTTATAGAATTATAAATTAAAAATATTAAAGATTATTTATATAACAATATAGCACTTAGAACTATTATAATTTTATAGTTAAGATAATTTGATATTAAAATAATTTTGAATACTTTTATTCAGTTTCCAAGATATAAATAATTTATTGGCATAATTTAATAAAACAATCAAACTAACATATTAAATGTTCTCTAATATGACTTTTTATTTGTAAATAGGCAATCAAAGTCTTTTAAATTATTAATGAATTTATTATTAATCATTTTTGATACATATTTATAAATAATTAACATTAGACAATTTATATAATATAATATTATATTAATACAAGTTTTGTTAATTTAATAAAATTTAATATTTTTCAAATATTAAATTTTAATTTTTATTAAACTATATATTAAGTAATTTAATTATTAATGATTATTGAATATAATAGAATAAATATATTATAATAAGTATGATTAATAGAAAATTTTATATAATTTTGCAAATTATATTCTTAAACTTTAAATATAACATAAATATACCAAATGATTTTATTATTGTTTTAATATTGAAAATTAAGATTATCCTCCAAAGGACTTATTTTTGTTTGAATAAACTTTGATTAATATAGAAAATTATTTAAAATTGATAATATCATTATTATTGAAATATATGTCCAGGTATATTTTTTAACTAATTTTGTATTTATTGAATAAAATGAATAATTATTTAATATAATATAAAATAGTTTCGAAGGAAGAATAAAATAATAATATCAATATATTATAGTAAAATATCTATTTCATATTATCTTTTTCAAGGACTAGGTATTTCAAATTATAACATTATAATATATATTTAACAAAAATATTTTGTTTGACATATAATAACTGATAAGTGAGAGAAATTCTATTACTTTCGATATTAATATAAGGGATCAATGAAATTTTAAAGTTGAAAGTTTATTTGACTATTGAGATAAATGATGATAAAAAATAATATAAGGGCTTGAGTAATAAATGTATAATATTATATCTAGTTATTCTGAAAAATATTAGTTTATTGTTATTTACTAATCTTCCAACTAAAATATTATATTTGAAAGTATTTTATCATTATTAAATATATAGAGTTTTATTTACACAAAATCATACAATATGTTTATAATAACATATGTCTATTATTATTATAATTACTAAATTTTCATTGTTATTAACTGTATAATGATTCATATATTTTTATGTTAGATAATTTTTTAATTAGTATTGATATTTCCAATATCATTTAAAATTTATTATTAATTGTCATTATCAAATATCCTTTAAAAATTGATTAATTTAAACCTTAAAAATATAAATAATTAATTTTAAATTTGTTCTGAACTAGGTCAAATATTTTAATGTTCAGACCATATTCAAACTCAGAATATTGAAAGTTTAAAATTTCTAGATCAAATCATGTTGATTTCAAAATTTAGGATATATTATTTTATAGAGTAAAAAAAAGAATGTAAAAGAATTCATCAATATAACCAAAATAAACCAACGGATAATATTATTTTAAATGACTTAAAATAGAAATGCACTAAATTGGTGCTGGAGTACAGATAGATTCAAACATATTATTAAAAATTGATAATTAACAAAATTAAACCAATATATTCTAGGGTGAATGCAGTTGATAATATTTTCAATTGAATATAGTTCAATTAAATTTTAATTAAATCTAAAGTCTTTGATTTGATAGAGTCATCTTAAACTAAATCAATAAAATTGAATAAAATAGCAATGTTTTTATCATGTGTCGTAATTGCAAAAACTTGACTACAACCCGCACTTCCTATGAAAGGGAATGGTTCTGTGTCATAAGATTCGTTCGACATCAATTCAATTATCCGAGCCTGGTTTATTCTGAATAATCACGTTAATTCTCCTATTATTACAGATATTTATACACCAACCAGATCTTAACAAAGCTCAGTTGTCAGTATTATGAATAAACTATTATCAAAAACATCATGAATACGATGCAACTCATTAATGTAACCCAATGACCGTACAGTGGTAATCTAGCAATTTCGCTAGCTAGTCAACTAGTAGAACACTCACCGTTGATAATCGGTATTTTAATTCAAGCCATTACAATTTATATTATATGTAATATCCAAACGATTACTTTCAATGAGCTGTTGATTGCCACAATCTCAACATATTTGATGAATAGTTAATTTCTGTAAAATATACGAATAAAAGATTTAACATGAATATAATGCGTATAGAGAAAATTAACTAAAATTTTTTTATTTTTAAATAATATTAATACACAGTCTTTAATATTTTAATTTTTTCAATAATTTTAATAATTATATTGTTTTGCTAGAAAGATTGCAGTATATATATATATATTGACGTCATCAATAATTATTAATATAATAACAATTTTTATACTTTTAAATCGTGGATATTATTTATATAAGGTTTTCAAAATAATTTGAAAAACTTTGATAATATTCATGATCTTTTGATATCGTAAAAGAAATTTATTTTATTCCTAGCAAGTCATAAATCAATTTTTGAAGCGTTCTTCGTTATACATAAATATCAACATTCCTATTTATTAGATATTATTTATAAAATAATTTTAATATATCAAAAATAACAAGTCGAAAAATAGCTAAGTTTTGAGCAAAAGATGAATGAAGAATTCGATAAAGATCTGTTAGTTTAGAGATTGACGCATTATTATTCATTAGGTATCCCAATTTAGTTAAAAACCTTGTATTATTTTGAAATTTTTTTCTATCACATAAAATATTATAAAATTTTGATTTATTATGAGGTTAAAAGTTTTAATTTTAAAGCTGTGATTTCATTGTTCTATTATATAAAATGGATGAAAATGAAAGTCAGTTTGCAAAGAGTTACCTTGATATAAAGGATGATTCGAATTCCATAGTAATTGAAAATATGTTTGAATTTCGAATTGAAAATTGCCTACTTGATATTATAATTTTTTTATTATTCTTTCACATACTTGAAATTGCAGCTAATTTATGGACGAACTTTACCTGAAACTGGGGCTATTGACGAGACGTAATATTTGAATACCATTAAAATTACCAACTAATCACATAAGCCTTATTTAATCCATTTAATTAAAAAAACAACTGATCAATATAGACTATTAATTTAAATCAAAGCCTGAGATGTTCCTTTATTAACATAATTTTTCTTGGTTTGAACTTTCTCTCTGCCAAGCTGAAGTTGTGCAGTTATTAAATTATATCAACTCGTTGATTTAATTGTGATAATTGATTTCATCAAATTTCCATTTTAAATATCAATATGTCAGAGGTGATTTTATTGATTGGATAATTTATCAATTAAATTGTGTTTGCGCATTTCAATAACAATGGCAATCATCTTGTTTCCTTTGGGTATTTGTTTTGATGATTATGGGATGTTTCTCATTAAACAATAAAGAGAATAGAATAACTCCTTAAGCATTTAGCTTTCTTATTTTAAGATTATCTTACGAAATGTCAGAAAATGAAAATAAACCAAATACTTTAATAACTAATAATGAACAATCTTCACCAGAACAAACCTCAGCTCAACCAGTAGATAATTCAACGTATACTCAAGTTTCACAAAACGCGCCATACACTCATCCTGCTCCAAATTCCAACCCAACATTAGATCATTCTGTCCATGAAGCTTTAAATTATGATAATAGAGGATATGAATTTACTTCACCATACGCTGACCAGATTTATGGATATCCTTATCCACCTCATATGTTATATCCTCACCACGCTCAAATAGATCCCAGATATCCTTTCCCTGCTCCTCTGCCACCTCAACCTCAAATGTATTATCCATATGCTCACCATCCAGAACAATATATTCCCGAAAATTATTATCCTCCTGGACATGCAATTTATCCGCCCCTAACCCATCCTACTACTCAAAGACCTCATAGACCACAAATTCATATACCAAAACCTTTGCCCATACCTCAAGAACAAAATATTGAAACCTCTGAGAGGCCTAGTTCATCAAATAATAATCCAACTATACCTTTTTATCCTTCAGAACCCCATATACCAGCCCCCATTCAATCCTCACAACCACCTAAAGTTCTCGCTCCTGCACCCGATCCTGGTGAAAATTTACCTAGACCCCCTACACCACCACCGGAAACTGCCTCCATTCCCCCCTCTGCTTCTTCTCCCCCTCAATCACCAACCCATTTATCAGGAACTTTACCTTTTGTTGCAAACCCACCTCTTCCTCCTCACGTAACATTAGCTCACCCAGTACATAACAATCCACCTCCCCTGGTAACCAGTCCCCAGCCCAGTCACAACAACCCTCAGCGCGTTAATACCGCTCAAATCCACCCATCTCCTCCAGCCTCACCAACACGGAAGGAGCGAAGTCCATTCTTCAAATATTTACTCGAAAAAAATTTCAAAGCATCCGTCGGCAGTATGCCGAACCGAGTTCGATTATATTTGCGAGTTGTACAATTAATCTCATCAGTCGGTGCCATCATTCTAACTTCATTTGCAATTAAAACGATCGATTCTCGACAAGCTCCGTTCGGCGAAACTTCCCCACTCTATTTCATTTATGTCATTTGTGCACTTAGTATTGCCATAGATCTCTTCTTAATCGTGCATTACTACTACCGCCGCATTCACTACCATCCCAAAGTCACACGTATCTACTACTTCGCCATTGATTTTATCATACTATTATTCTGGTTCTCCGATCTACTTACCCTCATGCTACGATTAACATGTCCCATCCGAGGTTTCAACGGCTGGTGCGAAATTTACAACTCCAATTTATTCTTTTCGTTCACTTCGGCAGCTTGTGCACTAGTCAATTTTGTTTGGGATTTTGTCGGTACTTGGAGACAGAAATCTGTCCAAATTCCAAGTTAATCATATTTAATAATTTTTGGTTACTAACTATTTATTAATGTCAATATCTTTTTAATTATTAATGTTTTTAATAAATGTAAATATCATTATTCATCTATGATATTATGTTAATTTTTAAGATTTGTTTCATCTATTTCAAACTTAGAGTTGATATGATAAAATGATTAAATCATGTTAAGAGTTTGAAACAAGTTATATTTTTCAAAGAAATAAATTGAAATAAAAAGAATAATTAGTGTAATTTTTTGAGAATATATATTGTAATTATATTAATTGAAAAATTATTTTAAATGAAATTAATAAATAAAAATCAAATGTAAAAACTAAGAATAAAATTAGATTAAAAGCAAAAAAAATTAAATTTAAATTAAATAAATAATTTATTTTTCTTAAGAAGATCTCGTGGTGTAGTTGGTTATCACGTCTGTCTAACACACAGACGGTCCTCAGTTCGAATCTGAGCGAGATCATATTAAGTTTGCGAAATCTACTTTTTTCCCATATTATTAATTCATATAATAACCAGTCCTTAATTACAAACATAAAATTCACATAAACAAAATCCACAAGTTCATTGCTTAATTCATTTGATTCAAGAGGATGATCAGCAGTACTCCATTTTACACTAAGTATCATATTTTTTGAATTACTAATATTGGAATGACAATTTGAATAAAATTTTAAATTTCAATTATTCATAAACTTTTTTTTAAAAAAATTATAAGTTGTAATAATTATTAAATTTATTATTAGTATTATTAGTATTGTTATTATATTTTAAAATATTAAATAAAAATATTTCTTAAAATGTATTTATATATATATAGAATAAATTTGTAAATTTTTTTAGAAATAAAATCAAAATGGTTAAAAATCATTAAGTATTGACACTAATCAAAAATTTGAGCTCAAACAAAAACACAGTAATATTAGTAGTAAGGACAGTAATCTCTATACAATTGATGCGTTAGGAAACGAGAAATTGGTCAAATCGACCAAGAGTGAAAAATCTATAGAGTGGGGTTAGGTAAAGATAATTGAAACTTTTTGATGTTAGTTATATTCCATTTTTATTTAAGTCCAAGTTGAGTTATTCAGAATTGGCTATTTTTTAATTAACCGGATATCCCTACGGTCTCAAGTTATTTTAGCCCCCTATTGTAAATAGTGTATATTTGCCAAGTTTTGGGAGAAGAAAATCTTGGATCATTCCAATTTTCTTTTTCTTGGGATTTTTATTGTATTATTGGAGGATTTTAGGACTGGCGTAATAAATATAATTCAATATGCCGAATATGTTGATTGATCAGGTATGTTTTAGGATATTGTGAACATTGGTCCTTTGATAACTGTTTTTTGTGCAGTTATATATTTAGCAACAACCCAAGGTAATATCAATTAATTCATATTTGACTACATTTTTTATTTCATTTCGATAGATATTGCAGTTGATGGATGGGCTTTGACTTGGTTATCAGAAGAGAATTTAGCATACGCTTCAACTTCCTAAACCGTTAGCTTAAATGCCGGTTTCTTCGTTTCCTTTACTATCTTTTTGGCTTTGAATTCTGCTGAATTTGCGTAATTTCAATATGCTTCACCACTTTTATTATACTAATTAATATGACTGTAGTAACAAGTATGTAAGATATGTACCATCTCCTGAACCTTTGGTTTCGTTAAGTGGTTATCTGTCATTTTGGGATATTATTTACTTTATTGTCGGCATTTTTTAAATTCTTAAGGATAAAATAATAATAGATAATATTTAATATATTTATGGTTATTTGAATTAATGTGTCTAGAATGAAATTGGATCTCATATTGAAATCATGGGAGATAAGGAAATCTATACAACCATTTTCAATATCTGCAAATCATCACATAAGTATCGCTAACATGAATTATAAATTCCTAAAAATTCTTATTATTTAGCTATAGATATGATGACTTTCATTCTAATTCTATTAACCCACAAAATTAGATTCGTCACACACCATAACTTCACTAATCTAAAATTAATTGTAAAGGAGTTCCCCAAAGAGAATTTAGTATTTACTTCATTTTTAGATTTTCCATTAAAATTAAATTTTGATTTTTATATCGCTAAAGTCACTATTACTGAAAGACCTTTAAATTCTGTAAATTTTATTTTATTTTATAATTTAACAGTTGATTTGTTTGGTGGTTAATGCATTATATGCAAAATTGGCATCATGTTTACTTTCCCTATTAGTAGTTTATAATTTTCCTTCAACCAGTATTAATAATAATTATCTCGCTATTCCAATCGCTTCCAACGTATTAAATACTTTGTCTAGGTAAATCTCAAATTAAATGATCTTTTTATTGACATTAATAAGATTATTAGTATAATTCAGCTCGTGGGTATGGGAGCTTTTTTTAACATTATTGCAGATCCTACAATTGGTGGAACTTATATGACTGTAATTATTGTTAAAACGATATTTTCAAAAACATATTAATTAATTAGTTTAGGTTTTAAATAGCATCAATAATTTGGGAGGTACTTGGCCTCAGTTTTTCATTTTTGGAAACTGGCAACAATTTGACTAAGGCTAAATGCCCCGTTCATGAAGCGGATGGTTCGGGTATTCATTATAAATTTAAATTTTATCCTTATTCTAACTGTATTTTAATTTTTCAATGTGTCAAAAAAGCAGCCAAAGCAAAATGCAAAGAATTTGGAAGTATTTGTAACGTGGCTCAAAATGTATACTACTGGATAGTCCTAATTACCATTTGTATCGGTTTTATCTACACCCTCTTTCTGAGAACTAAAGTTAGGCAATTAGAAAGTATGAACAATTTTTATATTTATAATGAATGTTTTTTAAATTATAATTTTCAATTTAGAAATTCAAATTTCAATGTGGCGTATTCAATCAAATATTAAAAATCAATAAAGTAAATATTTGTTGCATTTTCAAATTAATTTAAATTATGTTTAAAATTAAAAAAAATGAAAAATGGAGAATCGGGGTATCGATCCCCGTGCCTCTCGCATGCTAAGCGAGCGCTCTACCATTTGAGCTAATTCCCCTAACTTGTAACTAGAAATTATTTTTATCTCACAATTGTATTATACTATTATAATCATGATCTTAACTCAAAATTGTACTCTTTTTTATATTTAAAATTAATTTCTATAACTTCAATATTCAAAGACACCATTAAATTATTAATGTTATTATAAAGCAATTCTCCCGTTTTTTATTAATTTTATTTACACTCTTCCATTCTTTTTACATTTTAATTTTATTTTTCATCTTTGTCTCTTTCTATAGTTTCTTGATAATTCAAATATTTCATTTTTAGTTATATAGGGCTTTTTATGTAAATCATTTAAAATAATTCTTTGTAATATACTGATCGCACTTCTATTACACCTAATTTTTATTATAATTCTCATTTTGTCAAAAATATTAATTTAATAAATACTTTAAGAGGTTTTGTATATTTTAATAAATTATTTTTATATATCTTACATATTAATAATTCTTTATTAGAATGATTTGATTAAAACCAAAAATTTAATAAACTAATATTTTTAGATTACATTAAATTTCATATTATATTTCAATCTATTTATTATAAATATGCTAAAATAGTAACACTTATTTATTTCAATTATTAATTGATGATTCCTTATAACAGATTAGAAATTAATTTAATTCAACTATCTGTTATAATTATAACTATTCTTTTAGTGCAATCATTTTTGTATTTTTACACCAAACTGTTGTTTCATAAAATGATATTTCTAATAAAATATTAATTAATATTATTTATCAATTATTTAACAGTAAAAAGAAATCCCCATAATTACTAAATTATTTTTTTCCAAATTTATATAAAATAAATAAATTGAGCATTATTTAAAGTTATTATATATATTGTCACCAATCGAGTGACTAACTGACATTAAGTTTTCACCTGTCCCTCGAATAGGCGGCTATACTATCGAGTGAGTTCCCCTGTTTAGTCCTGAACAGCTACTAGCACGTGATCCATCTAATCCCTTCAGGAATGAATCTGCTAAGGACTATAAAAACTTAAGTTCACTAACAAAACATGAAAAATTAGTTACAATCAAATTAGGCAACTGACGGTTGTTTGATTCATTTAATTTGAAATGTGTTTATTTTGGTTAAACTGATCCGGACACAATGTCCGACTTAGCTCTAGTAGATCCTAGAGTAACTCCATACGATGAAGCAGTCAGGGTTCGTCTGACTACCCAGCTTGTAGCTGCTGCTCCCCATATCGTGAGAAGGGTGCTCGCTTATTTGGAGACTCCGTTCGTCAAAACAGTAGTGGAGGTCGGACTGTTGTTGTTACTTGAGGCAATATATATATTGAAAAAAAAGTAACAAAATTATTTAAATTTTTAAATTTACAATCTTTTAATATCCGGTTTCAAAAAATTTTAAATTTGAAAAATATTTTTTAAATATGTAATAAATTATATATGTAATTTACAATTATAGTAAACATATTAAATATATTACTAAATTTAAAACGCAAATATTTTTTATAGGTCGTTTTTAATTACTAATTTAAAATTAGAGTTTATTACCAAGATAAATCACTTCGGTTGAATAAATTATCAAATTTGATTTTATATAAACATGAAATATTACTTGATGTATTAATTAGTATAAAAATAATCTTTAAATCTTTTGGTTTTAAATTAAGAGGTTTTTATTTATTTTTATTTTGAAAATGTTTATTTCTAAAAAATTGGAGGTTCTGACAGTGCAACCAATTCTGCAAGTTACTTTGCAGTATGATGATAAATTTTGAACAAATATTTTAGAACAAGTCACCGATTATATTGTTTTAACAATTTTAACTGCTCAAAAAAGAACCAATTTTCCTTGTATTTGTATTACTAGGAAGAAACTCGCATATGTGATAAAATTGTGAATTCGACGATTCATGTATATTATATAAAATGATGAATGTTTTCGATATATTGTTTATATTGTTCAATCCTGATATTATTGACATTTGATAATTTATTAAGTGATAAAATTGGTGGTTCAGATTATATTATACACTGGTATTATAAACTCTAGAGGTAATTCATCAAGTTTAATATCAATGATTATTCAAGTTTTAACTTGAATAAATTCCATCATTTAATTTAAGCTTATTATATTGAAAGTAACTCAACATAATTATGCTAATTAATCGTTATGGACTTTGTAACTAGGATTTAGTATAAAAAGATTATGAAATTGATGGTTTATTGTAAAATTTATATGAAGTCAATACACTTTCAAGTTGAATATAATCCGATTTAAAGCGCTCGGAGGATAGATGAATATCAACTGGTTTGGCTTTTTATACAATTATGACCTTAAGTTATTTATGATTAGGCGATATAGTCAAAAAAACCGACCGAAGCATTGCCAAAAAATTGATAATTAACTTTAAAAAGATAGAGTTAAATACTTTGCCTTGTCAAAATTGATAAATTTTGATTAATTAATGAAATTATTAATTAAGCATTAACAACTAATCAAAAAGATTCAAATATTCTTAATTGAGAAATGAGTATTCATTGATGGATGATAAGCGGTGAAGCAATGTGGGTGATTTAATGGTTGTCCACTATTTCATTAAATTGACAATAACAAGTGGTACATTAATTAATTAAATTAAATCAAAAAAGCAAGTCAATCTGAGTTGGTACTACAGATATTTCTTTAAATACTTGATTAACACCTTTATTACATTCATGAACTCTGAAAATTTTTATATGGAATTTTGGTATGAATCCTTGGTTTATACTAGATTTTTTTGAATGTGTAAAATTTTTTAGTGCTATACTAATTAATGGTCTTTTATTATTTATTACATATAAACGTTTTCATCTTAAAGGTGTAGATATATTGGTATCTTTTGTCGTATGTATCATTGATATCCTATTCTGTGCTTTGGGATTAATACATATTATTCTCTATTGGTCAACAGGTACTAATATCAATTCAAATTCTGCGTACTGTCGATTCAATTTTGTTGTGTATTACGCTTTTGCAACGGCTGGATATCATGGAATGGTTACTCTAGGAATACTGAGGTATTTGGCCATTTGCAAAAGTATAATTATGACTGAGATGAAAGCCATCATAATTATGACAATTAGTACATCTATACAAACTACATTGCTCATCTACTTAATCACGACCAATGATCCACTAGCCAGTTCTGACAAATTATTATGTTCTGTTAATATCATTGCACCGTCGCCATCATTTTATATATCACTTTGGATGATTATTATCAATTATATTTATTTAGTAATTATAATATTTTGTTATATAAGGATATCAATTTATTATTATAAAAAATTGAGTTTAATGGAGTCGTCCTATTTATCAGGTGAGTCATCGACTGATATGAGGAAAAAATTGAGTCGGGCGAAGGTGATCACAGTATTAAAAACAAATGCAATCATGATTATATTTATTATTCAAATATTACCTAAAAGTATATTTGATTTGGTGAATTTCTTTACTGTTGACGCATTGGACCACGTATCTGAAGCGATCACTTTATTTATTATTAATTTTTTCCCTTTGACTTATCCTATTTTGATTCTATTCTTTCATGATGAAACTTTCCAAGAAATGAAATTACTTCAAGTATTATGGAGTGCTAGAATTAAAAAATTACTTCATTAATTATATTTATTTTAAATGAAAATTATTTTAGAAAAGGGAAAGAATATTTCCTTATTTATGATTTCATACCTCGATTCTCATATTTTCTTTATATCAAAATAGTTTATTTATTAATATCACAATTTTTTTTCACTATAATATACAATTATTCAATCATTTTCAATATTTATTGAAGAATGAATATATATTTTAGTAATCGTCAATTAACTCTTATATGTCTTTATAACTTATTAAACAAGTTTAATTTTTTTTCAATATTTATCAATGTAATAGATTTTAATTTATAAATATTTTATTCATAATCTTTTTATATCATTAAATTTGTTTAAATTATTTTAAAAAAAAATCTTTAAAATAACCTAGAATTTTTTTGTTATTATTACTATTAATCAATAGTAAATATTTAATTATAAATTCAATTATAAAATAAATAAACAATTAAAATAAAAATAGAAATTCTTGAATTTTTTTAATTAGTAATAAATATAAAAAACTATCTATATTTAATAAATGAAAATTTTTACCATTTGATTAATTTACAAAGTTTATCACTATTATTTATTATAAATATTAAATACATAATAAAATTTAATATTGTAATACTTTTATTAATAATTAAAATAAAAATGCATTATTTAATATTTATATTCCTATGATATAATTATATATATTAATAAATTTTCATTATATATTCTAATAGAATTAATTTAATACTTTTAAATATAATAATATTATCTTATATTTAAAATAATGGGGAATTTTTTAATTTCTGATTTTTCAAATATATTATTAATTTTAAATAAATAAATAAATAAATATAATATA
>JNEM01009725.1:0-22132 GCA_000697335.1 Conidiobolus incongruus B7586
ATATATTATTATAATATATAATTGTTTTTAGTTCTTGAATATAAATTATTTAAAAATAAATTTTATATTTTTTATAAAATATAGCTTCTAATTAGCATTTTTAATATAAATTAAAGATATTATCTATTTTATATAAAATTTAAAAAACATAAAATACTAACACTATAGTAATGTTTTAAATAAATATAATAATAAAAAGTGTCTATATTTAATATAATCATTATATTAACTTGTATAATTTTAGTTATTTTGGTTAATTAAAAAACATACTTATAAGAAAATAATTCCTACAAATAAATTTACTAAATTCATAAAATATAAAATTATTGACTTTAATACAAAAAATTGTTTTTTAAGCGTTAAAAGTATAACCAAATGTTATTAATAATACAAAAGAGTATTAATTTTATATTATTTGATAATTTTTATATATTATATAATAGTTATTATATTCAGTTTGAAAAAAGTCCCATTATTTAAAATTTAGAGTAATGATATATTATTGATAAAAATTGTGAATATTATGTTTACTATCAACATTGAAACTGACCTTAATTACTTCAATTGTTTATATGAATATTTTATTAATAGTTTTGTGCTGTAATAATCAAATGAGATAAAATTTAATAATGAAAAATCATTGAAAAACTATAACAGTAGATTAATAAATATGCTAATAAACATTGTAAACTAATTATTAAATTGAAAACTTTAATTTTTAAATTAAATTTTTGTGGGAGTTAAATTATTTTTCAGAAGCTCTTTGTAAAATGTTACGAACACCAGGTTTGTCGCGAGTAGTGTACATAGCTTCAACTTCTTCAATTTTTCTTTCGGTTTCATTCTTAACTTGGTTTACGGTTTGATCGATCTTCTTGCTCTCATCTTTAACTTGAGTTAAGGTTTGATCAACCTTCTTGTCGCTTTCAATCAATAATTTTTCAGCTTTGGCCTCGGCTTCTTGGGCGATGGTGGATACCTTTTCTACAGCTTTGGTGGGTGCAGTGGAAAGGTTGTTGAGAGCATCCAAGTTGATTTTGTGCTTGTTGTCCAAATAAAATTGATATGCCTTATTGTGGATATTGTTGGTAGTACCGGGTAAGAAATAGAGGGCAGCGGCATCGGTGAAAATGATGGGAGATAAGAATCTCAAGAGAATATTTCCTAAAAAGATTCTATTTTAACATCTGATTCAAATATAAAAAATAAATCAAATTACTGTTTCTAGCAAAGATAAAACCAGATAAACCAATAACACCAACATATAAAGCACCAGGTAATAATTTTTCTTCTTTGGGGACGATTTCTTTAACAGTTTCTAAAAAAAATATAAAATTAATATTTTTTTTAAAAAAAATTAAATGAATTAATTTTTGAGGATTACTTTCAACTTTCTTTTCAGCACTTATCCAGGTATTAACATATTCTTTAAGTTTATTCTAAAAAATTGAACTAGATTAATACACAAAATAAAAAAAGTGATCATAATAATTTACATTAGCTTGTTCCAAATTTTTATTGATTTCCAATCTAGTTTCACGGAACCAATTTTCTACTCTAGTAGGTTCAGTTTCAAGATAAACTACTTGAGCTACTTCGTTATCATAAATACTAGGCTAATAAAGGTCTTTAAAATCCATTATTATATTTTGTTCAAATTATGAATTACTTTAGTATTAGGTTTGTTAGATTGATCACTCATATTAATATAATTTGATTTTTTGATTATGATGAAATAATCATTTAATAATATAAAAAACCATTAATGAAAATAATTGGAATATAAAAATTATGGGAACTAATTAGAAAAATATTTTAAAATCAGATTATTGATAGAAAAAAATGGGGAAAAAATGTGAAGGAAAGAGATAGAATAAGATAAAAAGTTATATTAGATAAAGTAAGAGTTATTAAAAAAATAAAAGAGTTATAATAATGAGATTAATTATAAAAATATTAGATGTAGATGAGTGATATAATTAAATATCAAACTAGAAAATTTGGTTAAATAATGATGCAGTTAGTGAAATAAATATTTTAAATGACCATTACTAAGGTTCCATGGCCAAATGGATAAGGCGCTTGACTACGGATCAAGAGATTCCAGGTTCGATCCCTGGTGGAATCGTCCTATACATTTTTGTATATTTACTTTTCAATTTTAACTCCTTTCTTGGTGAATTTAGCAATTTTAAACTTTTTATGAATTTTTAATACCTAAAGTTTTTGATTATCAAATATTCTATCTTAATTTGAGCACTTTGACAAACAATTTTCTTCCTTGTATTTTTTGATATAGTAAAACCCATTTTTACTGAGATATATTTTGGCACAATAATCAATTAGATTAATTCATATCCTTTGTCATATAATAATAATAATAATAATAAATGTTTTCAAATTAATTTAAGATTTTCAAAATTTTTTCTATAATTTCTGTAAAAAAAGAAACTCAATAAATTGTTTTGAAATTATAATTTCATCTATTTAGTTATATATATATTTTTCACTTATTGAATGATTAATCCAAAAATAAAAATTGATAAATATAGTCCCCAGTATATTAAAGGTTGAAATTAATTTTATAACTAATTCTCAATACAGTCCAAATTGAATAGTTTTTATCAAAGATAATATTTATTTAATAATTAATTGATTCGTTTATATGATATTTATCAATTATAATTAATATGAGTTAAAAATTAAATTTTTATTTTTCAAATTAATTTTTAATGGGTTCATATGAAATTGTTTTGTAATTAATTATTATAATGAAATATTCTATTAAAGAGGTATTCGAATGAAAATTGACAAGATTTTATATTATGATTATACAGTTAAAATTTTAATCAACTCAGTTCAATATCTGAATTATGATGAAATATATAGTTAAATTCCCTTCATATAAATAAGCAGAAGATTAGCAATATTTAACTCTAATATTTCAATGGAACTTTTTTAAAAAATTTGAGTGTAATATAAATAAAGGTTAACGTCCCATAAATTGTAAAACAAAAATAAATCATACCAGATTCAAGTCACCTCAATCAAAATCATCATACAAACAAAAAAAATTCCAAATTAATCATAATTATTATCACTATTATAAATTCAAATAAAAAAATTAAATTACAAGTACTTTCAATTCTATTAAACAATGGCACAACAAGAAATGATCAAACTTTCACATTATCTCAAGTATGAACCCTTCCCTGAAAAGATTATTCACCAATTGAAAGATTCGGAAAGCCCTCAAAAATGGAATTTCAGTAGAGAATTGGAATGGCTGCAAGCTATTATTAACCTCATAGAATTTGGGGCTGATCCCGAGCCAGTTTTAGATCAAGTGATTCAAGTATGTCATAATTTTATGGGTTTAATTGTAACTAATCTTTGCGTAGTTGATAGATTGTCCAGATCCCGAAGTTTTAAATTTGGTTTATTCCATATTGAATCATGTAGCAAATACTCAACCCGATCTAAGTTTGTTAGCAGTTAACAAAGTATTAACATATTCGTCACCTTCAAACTCTGCAATGACTTATCATATGAATTTAGCTTTGAAATTTCTAAGTATTATATGGTAATTATCCTATTCAATTTGATTGAAGTTTTTGATTAATTTTTAAATAGTAACAAAATAGATCCTCCAACAATGGTTAAAGATTGCTTTAACGAAATACGATATCATTCCAATCCGGAAATTAGAAAACATTACTTTTTAGCAATGTATAATACTTTAAAATTGGGAAAATTTAGGGATTCAAAGAGATGTAAATTTAATTATAAAAATCAAATTAACATTTAATTAATTTGAATATAGTAGAAGCTTTCACCTGTGAACTTTTACAACTATTTAACACTTCTGAAAACTCGTCACTCGTCCAATATACAATCCCTATATTAATACAATTAATTGATCAAAAACTGATTCAAATTCAATTGAATGATTTGAATTTTATTGAGTTTATGCTATTGAATTTAAGATTTTCAGAATTGGAATTGCAACAAAATTGGAATCAATTGCTATTACATTGCTGGAATAATTTGGAATTGGAAGATACTACATGGCTATTGGTAATTTGATAAATACACATTGATAATTAACTTAACTAATTATTGAATAGTTAAGATTAGAAGATTTAATATCAAGTTTTTACTTACAAATTAATCGTAATCCAACCCCTCAATTATTTTTAATGGTATCGAATCTTTACCTGTTAGCTCATAATATTATCAAGGACGAGTCGGATGATAGAGACTTATGGAAAAGATTTTTAATCAGAAACAAATGTAAATTCATTAACCATTATTTAATATTGAACTAATATTTGATTAGCTAAATTATTAAAATTCTTAAGTATACCTTTGGATACTCATACACAATTCAAAATCTTAAAAAATTTTGAAATAATTTTCGAAAAAGATTATGCAGTGTTTGTGGAAGATTATTCAATTTTATTTAGCAAGTAATTGACTCTTTGATTGAATATTGATTGGATCTAATATTGATTTAGAGAGAGTACAGATGCTAAAATTTTACAAATTCAATTGAAAATGCTAGTGAAATTAATTAGGGATAGTAATTTTATGACTATTTTTGAATATATTTGGTATATTCAACAATATGTATTATAAATATTTGTTAATTATTGTATTTTAGTTCTATTTATCCTCATTGTGATATTGCAATTGAAGAAATTATTAGTATTATGGTTACAATTGCAAAGGGTTCAGAACATCAATTTACCACTTTACTCAACCATCTCCTATTGCAGATTGAGTCAAGTGTTTCCAAATCGGAATCGAATTCACTTACCAAAGACCCTCTCTTCTCCCTCCACCTCATCATTTTATCCAAGCTCTACTCTATCAACAAACCTCTCATTAACCACAATATCATGGAGACCATTATCTTAAATTGTTGTACCGCGGAATGGGACAAACTAACACCTCAAGGCATTCAAGCTACTTTGGATTTGATAGGTTGGTACGGAACAGACAATCCCAGTATTCTTAACAAATTAGAATCTGTACTTAGCAGTATTCAAATCGAATCAGATTATGGCGAATGTCCTTTAGAAAGTTTTGTATTTTGCGTAATTTCATTAACTTATCGCTTTCCTAGTTATTATCAAGCACTTTTATTTAAAACGACGCAGTGGGCAGCTTTGAGACATCCCAACTGGAAGATTCGGACTAGCTACAAACCCATCTTCACAAAACTATTCCCCAAGCAGAGTTCCGATCTGAATCATAGTGGCTTATGCACATTAGCCGATATCGAACCCGACAAATTAAATTCCAATATCTTAGACAAGTATCGTAACATCAACAAAGACAAATCTAAGGGATCAAAAGCTCGCGAATCCAAAATCCTCCGGATTTCGTTCGAATTAAACTTTAGCGATCTCTTTGAATTGGATCCCATCGTTTACTCTATGACTCGAAAGGAATTTGACTATTTGTGGTCTTCTTACAATACCAGGTAAATGATATCATTCACGCATTTATAACATTACTTATATTGGAATAGCATAAGACGACCTATTCCCAATCTCAAACTAAACTCAATTACCAATCCCACTAACGCTCGGGAAGATATTGAATCCCAATTCCACAATTTTTCAATATTTACGTTAGATTTTGAAATTTTAAATGATTCTGAATATCGTTGGAAAGGATATACCTTCGAGGTGATTAAAATTCATTATTAGTTAATTAATAATATATTAAACTAGTATTTTATAGAAAAAACGACAAACTCTAATCCTATTAAGTATACAACCCTTACCCAAATCCAATTCCCAAGACAATGAAAAGGTTCGAGATGTATTGTTAACTATCAAATCAAGTTCTCATCCAATTGCCACCAGTTTAATTCATTGGGTCTTAAGGCCTTTTGAAATCTGGAAATTTTATTCTAAAAATCATTAATTATTTGTTTTTATTAAAAATTAGTTTAATATCTTAAAATCAATTTGAATCTTTAAAAAATGATACAATTGTCAAAAAACTATTTAAATTCATATTGAATATGTTTTTTATTTTATTAATTCAATTTTTTACTTTGTGATTTGAATAAATTAAATTACAATCAAATTCATCTCAATTAATATTCAATTTTAATTTTTTTTAAAAAAACATGATGATTGAAAGATGATCTGTTTCAATATTTAGAAAACTCTATTCTTATTAGATTATTCAATATGTTACTCGTGTTTAAACCTCAAAATTATATCTATTAAATTTAATTCTATCACAATTAAACTGTATTATTTCAAATTAACTATTAAAAATTAATGATATTTTTATATAATTTATAATATTTAATATGATTTTATTTATTTTTATATAATCTCTTATTTATCTAATGAAGCTTAAATATAAAATTTTAATTGATATTATGAATGATTAAAAAAATTATGAAATATCTGTATTTTCCAAACCAAAATAATTTCAAGGGATTATATTATATTATATTCTTGAAATTATATAAAAAATATATCCACCAATTGATATCTTTTAATATATTCAGCATATTATAATTGGTAAAGCTATGTTGTTTGAAGTTTAGATTTTTTTTTGTATTAATTATATTCAATACTTTGGTATATAATGAATGAGAAATATTGATATAAATGTATCAAACTTTAGTTATTTATAATATCCTTAAATTGATTGAATATATAGTTTTTTCACATAATTTTGATTAATTTACAAATTATTGGAGATTCCAATTTAAGAATTGAGCTAACAAAATAGTACAAAATTCTAGACAATTAAAATGTAAAATTAATGCTCAAAATTGATTACAATATAATTAACGAGTGTAGTATCCGGAATTAACAGAAAAATGGTGTATTAAATGTAAAATTATATTAAATTTAATGTATTTATTTAAAATTATATAGTTAGCGTGTTAACTATAACAGATTTTGAAAAAATTTATTTTTTTCTTATAAAAATGAAAATATAATTTATTTGATGAATTAAACAAAAGATATTCTAAACGAAATATTTATATATATGTGATCTATTAATCAAAGTCCATACCGTGACCCTCTTTGGAGGTTTGCGACTCTTGAGGTACGTAGTCGTAGTTGGGACGAACGAACATTTCCGTAGTCCATTTGGGGAACACGCGCTTGTAGAGGGACATACATACCGTATCGTGCTGCTTGGGCAAATCGTTGAAAATACATTTCATATAGCCGTGTGTACCCAAACTCTCTTTGATGTGACCGATTTTGCCGTGCTTGGTATGCAATTGGATGGGCTTAAACCAGTCGATATCTTCGGGATTGAAAAACATGTAACGTACGACGGCGGATTTTTTATGCACTTTGAAGGGATGACCTGTTAAAATAATGCGTTTGGCTATAATTCTAGTGGTGTCGTGGTCTAAGAAACTACCCATCGCGACTATTTGAGGGTGGAATAAATTGGTATGGTTTTCTTTGAAGACAATGACGGGTGCTGAAGTAAAAGTAACTGGGCCGTAGAGGGACATGACAGCGGCTTGATGATTTTCGAAGTATCTTTGGAATTTGTATACGTTATTTGTCTTACCCTTGTGATGATGTTCGGAGAAGATAGGTTGGATGCGGAATCTGCGGAATCCGAATTGGAGAATGAGAGGTTCCTTGGAACGAACGGGCTCAGTATATTCGGTATATTTATTAACAGCAAAATTAAGTAAAGTAATCTTATTTTCGTGAGGGAGTAAACCAAACACAATGAAGGGACGTTCAGGATGGTACAAGTGACCATTAGCATTATTTACGTCCTTAATATGGATAGTAATGTAGGTACCTTCCTCAATCCCACCTTCATTAGCTTGACTGAGAATTCTCTTCTTAGTTCTAGCAAAGTTTTGGAATTGAAAAATACGAGAATAATCTTGAGGTAAGTTTTCATAGGGATCCCAAGGAGAAGTTCTCATACTCAACATACCACGATATTTCTGAAAACGGATTCTAGCGGGAACATTGAGAGGTGTGTCAACTTCGTCAGGGAACTCCAATTGTTCTTTTCTTTCAGCTTCACGCTGTCTCTTATACTCTTCAAATTGTCTCATTTCTTCCTCTTCATCTAAGGCATCGAAAGGAGCAACAGATTTGGCATCTTCGTTCATATCAATTTCTTCGTATTCTTCGGGTTGATCATGCTCATAGATAACTTCTTCCTCTTCTTCGTCATCAACATCCATATTCTCATCATCACCATCATCCTCACCATCCTCGTCATCGACAATCCAAGCGGCTTGGTAGGATGAGGTACCCTTAGGAACTCTGACCTTCTTAGATTGGTTTTGAGAGTTTTTAAAAGCATTTTCAGCTTCTAATAATTCTTCTTGGGTGGGCCAAGTTTGTTCCCCTTCCATCATATCGGGTTCATTGCTTGAGATCAAAGATTCTTGTAATTCAGGATCAGGTACAGCCAATAATCTCATATTATTAGAATCAGTCATTTGTTCATCCATATTACTATGTTGACGAGCAAAAGGATGATCAGCTTTTTCAACCTTTACAATTTGATAGTCACCAAAATTGGGAATATGAACCAATCTATTGACATTTAAATTAGCACCACGAAGGAAACCTGTAACTTTAAGGGTTCCAGCACCGGGTTGATCTTGATTGGGGACAAATTCGACTTTATCGCTTAAAATGTAGGGATGACCTTCTCTCCAAGGCATTGCTTTGGGAACTTGACTAACCATCGATCTAAGAGTAGTTAAGCACTCCTAAATTAATGATTTAATAATACAACTAAAACTATTATTACTCAAGTAAATACCATATTGTTGTCCATTTCCAAAATCTTATCCTGTTCAGGGAAAAAGAAGTTAACAAAACTACTCAAACTCTTCTTAATATCGGGTCTTCTCTTTAAAGGTTCGCGATCTAAATGTTGGACAAAATTGAAAACTGTGGGAGCACCCTGTGATTGAACACAAGAAATGGTAGTTTCACCAAGAGCATCAACTTCAACCTGAGCAGACAACAAGAAGACGACATAGTCGGCAACTTTACAAGCATCCATAACATCATAGATATCTCTGGTGAGTAATACTAATTGGAGACGTTGCTTGAGTTGAGGTGCACTAATCAAAAACATTAATCACTCTTTTAATTATTTATATAGTATAATTATTACCTTAAAATGATTTTATTCCCTTGAATTTCGAAAGGTTGATTAACCGATTCAGCTAACTTTTGGGCTAAATCTACAACACTGACATCAGGACAGAGAGGAACCAAAGCCTATTGAATCAATATTTAACAACCAACAATATCAAATTTTGAATATAATTTTATAATTACCACAATTTTAGGAGCACCAAACTTGCCTTCAAATACCTTAGTATTCATTTTCAACTGCTGGTGCTTGAATTTCATTCCAACCTTAGCAGAATTCTTACGATCGCTCTTATTTAATAATCCATCCTTTTTACCTTGAGCGATAGCTTTACGGTTAACTTTGCCTATTTAACGTTTAAATTAATTATTTTCAATTTATATATTTTTGATAGTAGAGTTACCCTTATTCTTATCTTTCAAAGCACCTTTCGAGCTATGTTTCGATTTAAATTTTTTATTACTCTGTTTTAAACTGGACGCCCTATGGTGATGACCAGCATTATTCACTTTTCCCATTATTTGAAATAAATTAATTCTAATATATGTATATGATTCTATTAATTTGTAAAATTATAGTATATATTTTTCAAAAAAAATTATAAATTATAATTTTTTTAAAGTGATTATTTATAAATAAATGGGTGATTAAAATTGATCCAAAAAATTAGAAAATATCAAAGTTTATCCTTTTAAATTGAATTTATAGAATTTTTATTTATGGGATTCTAACTCTTTATACTATTGAATTTTAAAATTTTGAGGAATTACCAAATATAATCACTTAATTGTAACTCAAATCTTAATCAAAATAGACTTTATTATATAATTTATTAAAAAGATGTATTATTAAGTTTTTAATTTCATCTTTTAATTATGAATTATTTTGAACAATGTTAAATTCAATCAAATTTGATTTATAAATTTCCAGTTTTGTCAGCTCTACAATATAATTAATCTTTAAAGATAAATTGTGAAAGCAACCCCATTTTACTGATTTGATAATTTATTTTCTCTGATATAATGATAATTATTATACAGAATCATCAGCATTAATACATTACATTCTATCAATTTTCTTAATTTGATTCTTCATATTAACTTTCAAAATCACCAAATAAGAATTAATAAAATAATTATTAACGTGTTTACTGGATGTTGGATAATTGTTTTTGGATTAAAGGGTTTTTACCTAGATATTAAGACATAAATAATTTTGATCTATTAATTTATATTATATCCTAAAACCTTATTATATAAAACATATAAAAATTGATAGTCTACTTGGCTTTTTACTCCTAAATAAGTTTTTTTTGAACCAATATTATTCAGTATTAACATTTTTCGAAAAATACAGAAAATAATAATAATAATAATAATCATTATTATTATTATTATTATTATTAATTTAAAATTGGTATAATATAATAAATTTTAATTGGATTAAACTTGAGTGATCTGATGAATTGCAAAAATAAGAAAACTGGATATAATAAATGAATCTATATATTATAACGTTCTATCCATCAATTCAAATTGTTTTTCGACTCGAATGAATTAACTCTTGTAATCTCATCAACATTTATTTAAGTGGATATCATTTTCCTTTATCTTTGAGTGATCATAGCCTTTTGATAATTGCTTCAAATCACTAGATACTCCGATTTTATATTTCCTATTTTTTCTGTTTCGATGAATATTGATTGTATTGAAACTATTTGAGTATTTTTCTCGTGATCGTTCTGAAACCGTGACCCTATCCTTGAATTGATTTTGGCAATATTTAAATATATATCTATTTGGTACCTTTAGCTTGTAATAGCGCATCATGTTTCATGGATTAAAATTTAGAAAACATCAAAAACATATTTTAAATATTCATCTTTTCACAAAGTCAAATATGGTGGTATTTTTTCAATTGGTTTCGATATTTCAAATATTGCATAGTTTATCATCAATATACAATATAGTTTTGATTATAATTGTGTACATTTTAAATTTTTGTATAAATTCAAAGTCGATTTTTTAGATTTTTTACTTTTAAGAGGATATTTTTGCGCTCAAAAGGCCTATAGCCTAGCTGGGATAGTTTGAAGTATAGGTTAAGGTTAGTCAATTCGTCATATTTAATAAAAAATAGTTTTTTATAGTCGAAAATCAGAGTATTTTGGGCAGAATTTACAATGTTTCTAGTGCTTCAATGATATAAATCATGCATAATAGGTATATACATGTGAAATATCTCTGCTAAGATAACCTATTATTTCAAGTTTTTATATGTTGAATTCAATTTTCTTATCACCATTATATTTTTTTTGCAAATTAATTAGACGAGAACTGACTTGAATTTGAGTCGATAAACCTTGGGAACACTTGATATTGGATCAAGTTTTCTATCAGTTATTTGATTATTAATATTGAATCAAATGAATTTACTCAATCTTTCATAATGTTCATTTCAGATCCTTATCCATACAGAGACCCTCAATAAGACATCCATATCTTTGTAAAAGCTCATTTGCCGAAAGATTACATTTAATAAATGTAAAATCTTGGATAAATTTCTAGTTAAATAAATTATTTAAAAAATCCCCCTAGAAATAATTCATCAAGCTATATATAATTCATAATTAGTTATATGAGGTATTCTAAAGTAATATACAATGAAAAATTCAATTTTTTTAAAATGACGATTTTTCCAAATCAAAATTCACTGACACTTTTTATTAAATAAAAGCCTGCATTATTAGACATTAAAAATAAGTAATATTATTATTTTATACACAAAAATCTGAATAAAAATGTTTGAACATAAAAAACATTAAAATATAAAAATTTATCCGTATAATAGATTATTTTTAAATTGTGACTTAACAATTTTTGAGTGAGATAAAATGAGTATTATCCCATAAGTTCAAATTTCGATTTGAACACGTCTGAAATGAATTAAATATAGGTTAATTACAAGCCAAAAACAGAATTCCAATCCAATACCAAACAACCATAAAGTATATTGTAATAATTATCTATTTACATTTAATATAAAAAATAATCAAAATGGTTGAGCCTTTCATCCTTAACGAAGAACTCACGGCGTTTCAAGATCAGGCAATTTTACTTGATGATGAATATAATTTGTTGAATTACAGTGATAGAGAATGGGAAACTTGGTTCAATGGTAAATATTTTAAATATTAGATTTGGGTTCAAATGATCAATATCTAGTTAGAGCTCAGTGATAACTTTGAAGAAAATCCTACCAATATTATTCAATCTCATTTATTTCAAAAGTTGAAGTATTGTTTGAAGTAATTATAAATAATTTTTTGAAGTAACTGTGTATTAATATAATTATAGAGTCTTTAATGATTTACCACATAAAATAGCTTATAGGATATCGGATATTATTTTGACAGGTATATTCATGCATTACATAATATTAATCGATTTTTTAACAGTAGTTTGGTAGGATTCAATACCTTTGTGAATTATACCGAAGAAGATATTGAAGCTAATAACGGTCCATTCGACGAACAGAAACAAGCTTTTGACATGTATGGATTTTTCATTTATTCTTGGGTTTACTTAATCAACTCCCAGCTAGAATTAGAAGAACTCACTAAAGCCAAAGTAATTCATTTTAAAACGTATTTTATAGTTTTTATATTGAACACTTTCTATAATAGACAAAGTCAAAACCATCCAAATTCTCCAATAAAAAACATGATAATGCTTCACATAATCTCACACAAATTCGAATCCCTTTAATGAAAGCTGTATTTAATTCTTTGAAATTGAATTTGAAGAAAATTTATCCTACATCACATGAATTAGAATCTTATGCCGGGTAATTTATATATCATAATAACACTACAATTTTTATTTACATTTTTTAGAATGTTCACCAAGCTTATGTTCCAAGTATTATCAAATACTGATAACTTAAAGGATCAGGAGTTATGTCAATTGACATATGAAATTCTCGCTTACTCTGCCAAACATTATAACCAAAACTTTGGTATGAATTAAATTTTGTTAATAGTTTAGTATTATATTAATGATCATTAATAGGCATTCAAACTTCTATTTTACAGAATCTCCAGTACTATGATCAATTCAGCGATAGTATGGCTGAAATATTGGGAATATGTTGTAATCAATATGAGCACACTAGCCTTGCTGAAGACATTTTGAAAGAAATCAGTGAAAAGGATTTTACGGCTAGTGATAAGATTGGCCCAAAATCCTTCTCAAAGTTCTTAGTTAGATTGTGTGAATTAAATTATAAAATATTGATGAAGCAAATGCATAGTTTGATTAAACATATTGATAGCGAGGTATATATGCTTTGATTAATTTAATATATTAGTTGTTTACAATTTATAATTTAGGCTTATCAAATGAGAAATGGTCTTATTGAAATTATCGGTATGCTTATCAATCAATTGTCTCAATTAGATTTTACAGAAAACCTTCAAGTCCAAATTGATCACTTTTTCGACGTTATTGAGGAGAGATTTCGAGATAACAACTCTTTGGTACGTTCCAAGTTATTACAAGTTGTTGCAAAGATTGCTGAGTAAGAAATATTAAAAATTATTAATAACAATTCATTAACTTTTATCAAATAGATGTAAAGCCAAATTTCCTAAAAGAAGAATTAACCTTATCTATCATATCATTGGTCGTTTGGAGGATAAAAGTAGCTTGACTCGTAAAAACGCTATTAAAGCACTTTCGAATTTCTTGACTACTCATCCTTTTTCTATGGATGGTGGTGAATTATCCAAGGAATTTTTCCAAAAGAAGCATGATCAAATCAAGCAACGTTTAGAGGTAATTTTTTCTGTTATGTAGTAAAATATTCTTTTGAATATTTAATCAATTACAACTTTTTAATCGTAATCTAATGATTCTATTTAGGAACTTCAAAACACTGTAATGCAAGAACGTCCACCTCATCTAGAAGTATCATCTTTGAATATCAATCCTGAGGAAGCGCCACCTAATGATCCTGTGGATTTAGCTGGACCCGAATTCACCGAATTATCATTAAAGCAGAAATATTATAGTGATGGTTTACTGTTTATTGATCAAATATGTTCAGCAATCCCTATCTTGGCCCAACTTTTAAATTCAACCTATAAGCAAGAAACTTTGGAAGCGATGGATTTTTTCGTATTGGCTTATCAATACAAGATTGAGGATGCTATTGTATTTTATTATGTCAAATTTGTTTTTGTTCATATAATCTAATTCTAAATTTAGATTGGTGTTAAGAAAATGATTCATTTGGTATGGACTAAAGATAACACAGACGAAGGAAAGAGTATCAGAAAACATTTAGTAGATTGTATATATAGAATATACTTTACCATTCCTCTTGCTACTGATCACAAATCTACTGTTAACGGAATTGTCAGAAACCTAATTAGGTAAACTCAACGTACATACCATATAAATGAATAGAGCCTGATTTATTATAATTATTTAGTTTAACTTATAAAGCCACACTAGCTGATTTGACATCTCTCGAAGAATTATTAATTGCCATGACTGAAGCAGGACATATTGAACCAGATGTCGTTAACAAACTATGGAACGTTTATGGTAGTTATTTATTTTCAAAGCAACATCATTATTTTACTCAATTTCCTCTAGGTCACACTAAAACCGACATTCCAAGGCCTCAACGAAGAGGAGCAATTATTATTCTTGGTATGATTGGACACGCCATTCCATCCATGATTAGCCAAAACATCGGAATTATGATGAAGATTGGTTTAGGTGAATACGGAAAGGTAATTCAATTAAATAAAGGTCCTAGTCAATAACTGACAAACTCATAGGAGGATTTAGAGCTGGCCAAATATACCTGTATAGCACTACAATGTATTGGAGGTACTAGAAAACGTGTCAAAGGTATTGCCATATATAATATTCTATTTCCAGCTCTTAACATGTTTTAGGAAATACCAATATATCTCACAGTAAGCGTCTTCCAATGTCCGATCCCTTGTTTGATCAATTAAAAACCATGTTTGAATTGGATAATGATTTAGTTACATGGTATTCAATATAGTATTGTATATAATATTATATGATCTAATTTTTTTTAGGTTTAGTATGGCTGAACAAATTATCAATGTCATTTATAATTTAGGTCTAAGACCAGATATATTATGTCAAGAAATCATTCTTATGTATATTGAAAAAGCTCGTAATGCTCAGAGATTTGAAAACGATAAAACATTATCTGATCCTTGGCCATTGTCTCAATTAATATTTATCGTTGGTCATGTTGCGATCAAGCATATTGTATTTCTAGAAGTTGTTGAATCAGAATTGAAGAAAAAAGGAGCTAACAAAAGTAAGAGGATGATAATTTATATATAATGTAATTACTTATAGATGATTAGGTCTTCACGAAGACGAATTTGAACATGTTACAGGAACTGCTGAAGATGAAATTGTAGAAATCATGGGTCGTATTCGTGACAGAGAATTATTATATTCTCCAGATGCTCTTTTAGCCAAATTCGGTCCAATTGTTGTTGAAATAGCAGCAAACAACAAAGTTTATACAGTAAGTGTTTCAGTTATAAAACTATTATATTTTATATTGATAAATTGGTTTTAGGATTCTATGCTTCAAATCTCTGCTACTCTTACAATGGCTAAATTCATGTGTGTTAGTAGTATATATTGTGAGGAAAACCTCCAATTACTATTGACTATTCTTCAAAAATCTAAGAATCATATTATTCGTAGCAATATTATTATCGCACTTGGTGATATTGCAGTATGCTCTAATATCCTGATTGGTGATAATATGTCATACCTTTATCGAAGGTTAAGAGACCCTGAATCTACTGTCAAGAAAAACTCTTTAATGGTACTTACTCACTTAATTTTGAACGGTATGATCAAAGTCAAAGGTCAATTGGGCGAAATGGCCAAATGTCTACAAGATGAAGATCCAAGGATTTCTGATCTAGCCAAGCTCTTCTTTACAGAATTGGCCAGTAAAGATAATGCAGTATATAATAATTTACCAGATATGATCTCCCACCTTTCTACTGGACAAGATTCCGTTGATGAGACGACCTTTCACAAAATTATGAAGTTCTTATTTGACTTCATTAAAGAAAAAGAAAAGCAGTGTGAATCAGTTGTCGAAAAATTATGTCAAAGATTTAGAAATAGTGACGATCCTCGCAATTGGAGAGATATTGCCTACTGCTTAAATCTAATACCCTATAAATCTGAAAGATCATTTAAGAAATTAATTGAAGGGTTCGGATTTTATCAAGACAAATTACATGAAGATAAAGTTTTCAATCATTTTAATGATATTATTGCTAAGGTAATTACATAGCTATTTTTAAATATTATCATTTTGATTAATGTTTAATAGGCTCGTCAACAAATTTGGCAACGAAATGAAGCTAAAATGATCATTGATGAACTCGAAGAAAATATTAATAAGGTCAGACAAGGTGATAATAGTATGTTAGTCGACAATGAATATCCTCAACCTATAAATGATAATGAAGATGAAATGGAAGTAGATGAGTCACCAGATGATCCGATGGATACTACTGACTGAATCATTTCATCACAATACCTTTAACTTTAATTCATTTTCAATACTACCATTAATTTTATATCATATTGCTAATGCTTGATAATTATTAATTACTTGTGAAATATATATATCGTTGATATTTATTCGTTCGATATTCTAGATATTAAATATTATATTGTGTTCTATTTTTAACTGAATATTTAAAATATTTCTTGTTTAATATTAAATATTTAAATTGCAGAAAATCTATATAACTACTTTTGCTAACAACACTTTATTTCGTTACAGTAAAAAATATATTCGGAATTTGTTTTATTAAAAATAAGAAGTATATTATCAAAATATGATTAAAGTTTATTTTATAATTACATAAAACTAGCAATAGTGAATCATTTGGACTGAATTAATTTTATAAGCCGAAATACTTTAACATTGTCCTTTTCCCAAATGGGATTCGATAAAGAATAAGCATCAAAAGGTTTTGAAGCCAATTGACATAACTTTTTCCTAATGGTAGTTGACAGTTCCTGCTTATTGGTATCATTTCTATTTTATAAATTGTTAGATAATATATAATAATAACTAATAAATTATTACCCATTGAGTATAGTGTCAAAAATGTTCACCTAAAGGTTTAGTGGTTAGATTGATTTTAAAATTATGTAATATGATTACCGATAGTTCATGAGAAATTAAAAATTTGATCGGTTGTTTAGGTTTGACATTAATAGTTTGACAATTAAAAAACATGACTAATTTTAATTCCATTACTTGCTGACAACTTTTACAAATCCACTTTGGACCCATGAGACTACTATTATTCGTATTTTTAATAATACAAGACTGAATAACAAAATCTTCACTAGATCGAAATCAGACAAAATTGTTGGAGAATGAACTCAATTGAGATATACCTGTTCCAGCACTCTGAAGAACAAACCAAACGAAGCATTTTGTCAATCGAGTGAGGACGAACATCCATTAATTTGACATGATATTTGATTAAATCATCCTGCTATACAATCAATGATTAGAACAATATCTAAATAATATAAAATATCAGCTCACCTTTACACTAACTGAGGTATCTGTAAATATGATATGATCTATTCATTTCTAAGATGATTCAATATTTACACAATTAACTAAATTTTACCTTCATTGGGGATAGAAATATGAGATAATGATTGATAAACGTTAGCTTTAGTATTTAGTGGATTTGGAGTACTTGGGCCAGAATTTTGTATGTTTGATTGTAGATTAGTATCTTGATTCAAAACACAGAAGCCTACAGCATCTGATTTAGACTCTGTTTTATCAGTTGTAACTTTGCTAGCATCAGATTGGATATCAAATCCTTCATCTTCCATAATCCTCGCTTCATGATCGCGAATATTGAGATATTGGGGAGTATATTGATTCATAAAATATTTCTTCTTCCTAGTTAAAAATGTCGAATTTAATTCTAAAGCTATCATCAGGAATAATTTGATTACTTGACTAATTCTTTATAGTGCACATTTTCACTATCAGGAATTGGATCAAAATCCAACTTCTTTACATTATTTTGACCGGAGATAACGGAAAAAGATCTCAAATGCAACTCGAGACCATTTTTGTAGTTGCTTTCTGCTTTCAAACCTCTGAATTGAAGAATTTCGGATTTCGGATTTGTTCTCAATACTTCATTGATGAGAGGCGCTGAATCATCCCAACAAGTTAAATGAATGCAACTTGATTGGTTTAAAGGAATTCCGTTTTCAAAAGTATGGGGTTGATTCCTGTTATAATGTACTTTAGATTAAATAATGCTCATAAAAAGGTATTTTTTGGATTTACTTTAACATAGGATTTTCCGTAAAATCTGTACATAATAAAGTAAGTCTATCAGGTCTCGAATCAAACTTTTTTAAAACCTAATTATAACAAGAGGAAATTAACATCTTATAATCCGATATTAAAAATGAAAATACCAATAAAACCATGTCATAATAATCATTGAATTGTAAATCTTGGACTCGGCCGAATTTAACTTCTCTAATCGTTTCATTTGAAGGAATTGAATTTAAGGAACTGCTCTTTAATACTTGATTCATCCTCCTAGACAAAATATATTTAATTAACAAATTAAATAAATAAATAATAATAATTTACCTTACGATTCCCTTGCATTCAACATGGGTTGGATTGATTACTGTACTAGTGTTAGAGAATTGGAAATGAGGTCTAGTTCCATTAATAATCAACTCTAAATTATTTCGTTTGTCTAATTTTGCTTTGACCATGCTAAAGTGAAAGAAACTGAAATTTGGACTGTTTAATACTTGAGCTATCTGGTCATCCCAAACGGTCAATTTTAAAAAGTAATTCCCTTTTAATTGTTTTGATTGTGGCAATTCAACAGTGTAATTACTGTAAATAAATATGAGTATATATTTTAACTGCTGAATAAGTGATTACTATATTACCTCAGATTGTCACCACAAGAATAGTCAGTGATGAGAAATTGGGAGCGGTTGCCATATCTATTATCATGTCTGACAACCTAAATGATTTTAAGTATGAAATGAATATAATTGTATTTGATTTACCTGTGCAATAATTTGAATAGTTTGACCCGGTTGGATTTCTGCTAACGTATTAGGTCGTTCATAAATTGAAGACAGAACAATTGAATTAATCGATTGGCTGTCCGTTTGATCATCTGAAAATATTTGGTGATTTGGTTCAGATTTATCAGGTTGATTCACAGAGGTAGAAGTATTAGCTGTTTGACTCAAGTCAGTTTGTTTCCTCTTTTTAGGCACGGGTTCAGTATCAACGCTATCTGAAGATTGAGTAGGATGAGATTTGATTTTAGAATTTTCCTTGACACGATAGACCAACTTCATGAATTTTGGGTATTTTAAAATATCTTGACTACTATACACTTTATAGGGATTGGAACCACTCATTAAACCGATAAATTTTCCACCTATATCGACTTGAAACTAATGATTTACTCGATTAATATTTTTGTATTAAACCCATAGAAATATGTTATTTACTTGGATATTTTTAATAATGACTAATTGAAAATTCTGTGAAATTGGAGGACATAATAATCCCTCATTATTGATAAAATAATTAATTTCAACTTCGCCTTCAATGTCTCTTAATTTAAATCGAAATTTATCACCTAATAACATTTATTATTTTTTTCATAAAATTAAATATATAACTATAATACCTATTAAAAAATGGTTACAAAAATCAACTACAACACCAATTATAGTATAATTTTTTAAAGGTTCAATCTGAGAAAGTGGTTGGAATTGTTGTACTTTTGTTAAATCTTCAAGTTTTATATTTGGTGTCTCCATATTTTAATTTGAATTTACAACGTAAAACAAATCTAAAATTTAATGAATGACGCGATTTAAATAAATTATATAATGTAAACGATAATTAAAATTATGGGATGTTCCTTTTGATCAAAACATTATTTTTTTCAATTTTGTTTAATATTTTAAACAGATATAAGCTAAATGATTACTTTATAACTCAACCTTTATACATAATACACATTAAATATTTATATTTTGAGGCTTATATATAGATACTTTAATCATTCACTTAAAGTTATCATTATCCAACTCAAGCTCATTAAACAAAAAGAACTTGGCCTTCATTGTGATAACTACGTTATCTTAATAAATGTATTTTAAAAGTATTGAATATACCTAATTATTATTATTATTTAATTAGATTCTTGAAGTTATGTAAATATTAACAGTTTTGGGAATCATTATTATAAAATATTCATATTATACTTTCCATAATAACATTAGTTTTTTCATAGCTAGGCCCTCAAATACAGATTCATCTTATTCTATAACACTATTCCATTATTTCAAAACAACTAGAGAATATTTAAATTTTTTTGGAAGTTTAAATTTACTTCATTAAAAATAAGTTGTATTAATGCTGAAATATTAAAAATTGTGCAAAATATTTAATATTGTTGAAAATCAAGGATTAATTAATTATATTGATATTATCACACGTATATTAATTCAAGTTTATTTAAATTCGATATTTTGAAATATTTTATATTTTAGAAACCATATAAAAATATAAAACCAAAAAGATATAATTTGTATGGAATCGATAAATTTTGATATGATCCTTGGGTTAGTATTATTATTAATAAAATTTAATATTTGCTATTATCAAAGATTGATTTTACTTGAAAATAATCAAAGTGACATGTATTATTATATTTTTTTGAATCAGTTGTAAATATTAACCAAGAATGATTAAATTAGATAATTATAGGAGAATAAAATCGATTAATATAATATTGAACCAAAAATAGGATATTAAATGTAATTAAATTGAAAGCAATATATTTGATCAAATAGAAAAATTACAATTTGGGAGTGTGAATAGAGTTTCTGATTAACTCAATGAAAGTTCTGGTGGGACGACCACTCATGCCCTTGGTCAAGTAGCCAGATTCACCAGTGGTTTCCATAACACCAGCAATATCCAAGTGAGCATATCTTAAACCAAATGATGAGTCTTCATTCCAGTCATTAACAGCCTTTTCGTCCTTGTTTTCAGGCTTGGGTAAGAATTCTCTCATGAAAGCGGCAGCAATACAAGAACCACCATAACGATCACCAATATTGGCTAAATCAGCAACGCTGGTGCGAACGAGAGAGCTTGGTAGCTAGGGTGGAAAGGCATTCTCCAGAAAGGATCACCAGATTGCTTACCAGCCTTTTCAATTTCTTGCCACAGAGAATCGTCAGTAGAGAAAGCAGCAGCATATACATCGCCAAGGGCAATGCAAATAGCACCGGTAAGAGTAGCAACAGTCATAACGGTATGAGGTTGATAAGTGGTGGTGGTGTAGTAGAGAGCATCAGCCATGACTAAACGACCTTCAGCATCAGTGTTCAAAACTTCAATAGACTTTCCATTCATGGCAGTGACAACATCACCAGGCTTGGTTGCACGACCATTGGGCATATTTTCACTGAGAGCAACAACACAAGTGACGTTGACAGGGAGCTTGAGTTCAGCAACAGCTAAAGTGGCAGCAAGAGAGGTAGCAGCACCACCCATATCACCCTTCATAGCATGCATACCAGCAGAAGGCTTGAGGGAGATACCCCCGGTATCAAAAGTAATACCCTTACCAACAAATGCAATGGGTTTTTGGTCAGCAGGACCTCCACGATAGTGAACTTCAACCAAACGAGGTTCTTGATCAGAGCCAGCAGCAACTGAAAGGAAAGATCCCATCTTCTTTTCCTTGATCCATTCTAATCCTCTAACTTGAACTTCAACATTTTCCAAACCTTTGGCGAATTGCTCAACTTGTTCGGCAAAGATAGTAGGAGTAAGTTGGTTA